>JBBYHO010053559.1:0-21195 GCA_038382025.1 Adansonia gregorii
AAATGAGTGCGTGAATTATTGTTGGAATTCTGTCGAGGAACAAAATTGTTATCAAACCTGCGTCTGCAGTCAAAAGCGGATTGATTTGTGTATCCACAAATTTGGCAAGCTGTAGAAGAGTTTTTCGGAGAATGATTGGAATAGCTATTGTAACCACGCCGTCTTCTATTGCCACGTCCACGACCTTTACCAGCAAAATATGACTGTTGAGAGGTATTGAATGATGGTGTGCATTGAGCAATATTTGCTATTGGCATAGAGGATGATTGTTGTGCCTTGAGAAGCAATTCATGTGCCACCAATTGACCATGTAGACCATTGAAGGAAGCAGGCTCAGATCGTTGTTGTAAACCACCTATAATTCCATTATAATCTGGACCGAGTTTTCGGTACACAATGGCATTGAATTCAGCTGGCGAAATTGGCTGTCCAGCTAATACTAGAGAATCGGCTATGGACTTAGCTTGATAGAGATATTCAAAAACAGATTTGTCATCCTTCGAGAGATTATGAAGCTCAATGTGCAACTGAGTGCGCTGAGCATGACTGACTACCTCATAGGACAATAACCAAGAAAATAGGAGTTGATCTTTGCTAAACCATGAAATATATTCTGGATTGATTTCTTTTTCATTTGAAAAATTGAAAATTTCTTTTGGAGGGATTGGTTCAGTCTCATTGATAATTCCATGAAGATTATAAAAGTTTAATAATGCAGTGAATTGGAGTTTCCAGGCGATGTAGTTTTTGGAATTGAGTTTAATGGAGAAAATATGATTGATTTGAGTCGGGGCTATTGGATGTGGGAGAGAAGATAAGACAGAACTAACAGATGTTGTTGAGGTAGAAATTGAAGAAGAAGAAGATGATGATGAATAAGCCATAGTGTTGGCTCTGATACCAACTTAGAAATAGGGAGAAATGTTAATTGTATATTATATTACATAAACAATAAGTACATGGTTGTAGTATATATATATATAGATATACAGAGAGAGACGTAAATAACAAACAGAGACGTAAATAACAAACCCATAACAAATATAGTTACATAACAAACTATACAGCCTATATCTAATATATCTAACAATATCTGTTATTTGTGATTATCTCTTGATACTTTCATAAACCAAAACAAATTTTTAAAAATTTAAAAATTAATTTTTTTTACCAGCTTGTTTTCTTTCATTGGAAATGCCATTCCATTGTAGAATTTTGAGTTTAACAAGACCAAGCGACATCAGTCACACGATCCCTACAAAAACTACTAAAATGCAAGAAACGTCGGCGTAGATAAACCACCATAGAGATCTGAACAGAATCCCTTCTCTGATAGATTCATTGATGAAAGCTATCGTGTTCAACAACATCCTCATTACCAACACTGCATTTAGTGGATGCATCGGAGCTATTTCATCATAGGGTCCAAGAGAGAGAAATTAGAGGTAGAAAAGTTTTGTTCTTTTGCTTTTTTTAAGATCTATGTATATGTCATAGGGCCATTATCTTTCTCGCAGAAACATGCTTGACAAGATATGTAGTACTTTCTTATATAATTAAAAACCTTCTCTTTTTTGTTCGAGGTAAGATTAATGCTGCTTACTTCTTTAGAGCATTTGGCATGACATGTGGTATTAGAGCAATTATTGACTATTTGATTTTACACAAGCCTAATGGGTAGGGTAAGTAAGATGGACCAACCGTGACTCCATGCCAAACACCATAGAGGCAGGATCGATAAAAAAATAGTAAGAAACCTGTGATGGGGGTGTCACGAGATTGGTAACACAATTCATGAAACATTATTTCAGTGAATACTAGAGAGAAGGCATTTGTTACTAATAAAAACATGAATAAAAACTATTTTTTGTAACTATTGTTAATACATCTAGAGTTGCTATTATCATTGTTGTAACATGCCTCGGGGTGGATCCTCGCAGATCTCTGGTTGCGTAGAACTTAAAGTATCTATCTGACTAGGAAATGTCTTTTTGGCTAAGACTTTTCCTTTGCGATATGATGAGAATGTGAATGCATGAATTCTTGACTCGTGATATAGTGAAAGGAACCATAAGACAAATCACTCATCTTTTTGGTCTTGGATGACCATCCCGAAGTGGCTAACACTTAGAGTTGCCACTGATCATTTTGGGCTAAGCATGACCCGATGCCTATTGAAATTTATGTTTTGAGCTACGAAACTTAAAAATCGATCCTGTGGTCTACATAATACAAAGATTCATTGTTTGGGATAGGGAGTTGGTTGCACATGATAAGAAACGAATCTTTTTGCAATGCCCGAAATCGATACATTACTAGGTATGCCTTTCTCGATTTTGATTCTTTTGATCTTAACTCGTCATTATTCTGATATAACCCCCTTTTAATGCATGAATTTTTATAGAAATACAAATCCAAGTTTCGGTGAAAAGATTTAATCTCATATATGCCTTAGATAGATGAGGAATATTGAAATTTTCAATAAAAATGACCTTTGGATTTTACTTTAAAAATGAAATGTTCCACTTTGGGCACTGGAGAGATACCCACGTGAAACTTTACCTTTAATTTTATTTGAAATGATTGGTAAACATGAATGCAAATAATCATCACAAAAAAATTACGTTAGTATGGCAATGAATGAAGTAGTATAACATGGACCATTCAATGCAATGATAAAGGGAAGAGATGGATTATTGGAATTTTCCTCGCAATCCGCATCGATTATCTAGGAATAATCGAACCGATAATTTTTTAGATGCATATGGGTTTCTTGATTGAACGAGGTTTGTTTGACACATTCATGGAAGTTCAAGAAGGAGAAAAATTTAATTATAGTTGAAAGACAGGGTTGGAGTATCCCCGTAGATTACAAATAATTTTGGCAAAGAAAGATTTTTAAGTCTTGTCAGTTTTGAAAAATGAGGTTAGAGTATCCCCTCGGAAGGTGGAGGTTGGAGTACCCTTGTGAATGATAAATAAATTTAACAAAGGAAGATTTTTAAATCTTGACAATTTTGAAAAATAGGGTTGGGGTATCCCCTCAGAAGGTCAAGGTCGAAGTATCCCCAAAAGTGACATTATTTAACACTCTTTAAAAAAGTTAAGTTGAAAAACTTAAGTTGACAAAACTTTGTGATTTAGGAAATGTGTAAGCATTTTGACAATTTTTTTGGCAAATGAAATTATTATAAACGAGGATGGTAAAGATGTAAAAAAATATATTCATGCCTTCATACAAGCTTGTAGGAGGTTGAAGCATGTTCTCGAGTCTGATCGAGGTAATACGGTGACATCCAAATGTCTTGAGACGCAATTCAGGAAACAGCTTAATTTTGATCATGACTGAGAATAGGGGATAGCATCGCGGGATCCCACTTTTTAAATTTATTCTAGATTGGTTTGAAGGCTTTAGAGGATGGACAAGATAGCATCAGAAAGGTAACTTGACAAGGTTAATCTAAAAATGTTCCTAATAATCCTAAAAAATCACTTTTCAAGGAAATAAAGTTTCAAATTTAGGTTAATTACGCTACTGATAGAGCATGCGAGAAAAAGGGTGTGTCAAAATTTGAAAAATCATTTCAGACTTGTTTAGTATCGAAAAATTACAAAAAATACCTTTACAAAAAGAGAATCTCATAAACATTTTAGGGAAAATGTTGGAGGGATTTGAAAAGATCATTTGGTAGGCCTAAAGGGCCAAGCAGAATGCACTTTGTTAACTTCAGAGATTTTAGATAGTCTAGGTTTGAAAAATCATAACTCTTTCATCCAGACTGATCTGGGGGTGAACAGGAACTTATTTTAAAGATATTTTTACACACTTTTAGAGAAAAATATTATAAAATTTATGAAAAATCATTTAGGATTTTAAAGTGATTGTTCAATTTGTAATAGTGATACTGCTAACAGAGGACAAGGTAAAGCAAAAGATATTTCTTATTTTCTCTATTTTTACAAGTCTAAACTCGAGTCATTGACATTCAAACGTCCATGACTGAAGGGAAAGAGTGGCATGAGCATCATGAACTCATTTGCACAACCCTAGAGTAATTCAAGATGACAAAACAGTCCATTGGTCATACCACTCAAGGTTTTAACTAAAAAACAAGGCATAAACATTTAGGGAACAAGTGCAAAGCCATTTTCATTGGAAAATCAAAAGTTTTGACTCATTTAATTAGGATTACAGATCTAGAAAACTTTATCTTCCCTAAGATTTTTAGTTAACTTTAAGGAAAATGCTAAGTTTATGCTAGTCCTCATTAGTTGAGGTTAACATGCTTGGGTTGGGGAGGTTTTGAAAATCAATTTTTTTGACAGCCATCAAACATGCATTTAGACAAGGAGAAGATAATGAACATACAAGGGGATAGCGTAAAACATAAATGGGGATGCAAACTTTACTAATGGTCTTGACAAGGAAAGTGCTATGCACACATCTCATGAAGTAAAGCTTGGTGAAAATGACAATGATTCATGAAAAAATGCAAGCTAACATATAAACATGCTTGAAATATCCTAGGCTAAGGATTCATACATGGATTAATCATAACAAGATGCATGGATATGGCATAAAATGCATAAGCAAGAGTTATCAAAATAACGAGAATAAAATGAGGCATTTTGCACATCAAAGGGGCATTAAGGCATCCAAATCCTAAACTACCACAGCCACAAGCCACAATAATGCATGAGAATCCTAAGAAGGTG
Source organism: Adansonia gregorii (assembly GCA_038382025.1). Lineage (NCBI taxonomy): Eukaryota > Viridiplantae > Streptophyta > Magnoliopsida > Malvales > Malvaceae > Adansonia > Adansonia gregorii. Next base: position 4,717 of record JBBYHO010053559.1, read on the forward strand.
ATGGAAAGATGGATAGCTCACTAAAATGATAAAGATGTTGAAAAACAAAAAATGAAAGGGATAAAATAAAAAGTTATACCAAATAAAACTTTAATTTTTGGCCCAATGGTTGGAAAAGCAGAGATGGCTTAAATTTCCCTCATTTCCTTGTTGTTAATAAGCAAGAAAAAGAGAGAAATAATGAGATTTTGGTCCTGGTATGGATGAGGGTGATTTTCAGAATGTATAGTGGCTGAGAGTAAGTGTTTTGGGGCTGTTTTTGGGTGCTGAGTGAAGAGCTACGAGATTTGTTTTTCTTGATATGTGAATGTGTTTTCAAAAGCTAAAACAAGTTAGAATCTCAAATCCTTCAGTTGAGATATAAGTAGTTTATTTATACTAGCATTTTGGACCTAAATTGGAGATATTTTTGGTTATTTCTCAACGGGGACAAGGTGATGTTCGCTTGGTGGCTATAGAGTGGTTACAGGGAGCAACTTGTTGCCAATGTGATGGACATAGGGTGGCTGGTTTAAATGCTGAAATGATTTTCTAGTAAATAGGGTGGCTGATGGTGATCTTGGTCAACAAACTAGGGAGGAGTAGGGTGATCATGTGACATTGACCTTTTGGATCTCATTTAGACTTCAAAAAATGTTTTGATTAATTCAAAAGTCTAAATTTGTAATCTGGTATGGGTTTTGATCTTGTTTGATGCAAACAAACGAGTTAAAATTGAGTTTTTGATTAATGATGGATGAATAAAAGATGCTTGGACTATGAAAAATAGCCTGTATGTATCAATACATTACAGAATGTATCAACATATTTGGTCTAAAAACCTTGAGTGTATCAATACAATGAACATTGTATCGATACTACGAACCATTGTATCGAGACATGTTGATATGTATCGATACATTTCTTTACAAAATGCATGTTTTGGTCTTGGCATGGCCTAGTATCGATACATGAGCTTATGTATCGATACATTTACATGTTGTATCGATACAAATGAGGACATTTCAAATTTTTGGATTGTTGGAGCATTGCATCGATACATGAAAACAATCTATCGACACATTCAAGCAAAATTATGTATTTTCTCATATTTTTTGTCCTCGGACGCTTTGAACTACGTCCTTTGATGCCATATCTTTGCATTAATATTTGATATGATGCACAGGCCTCCTTGATCTTCTTAAAAATACTTTTCGTTGGGTGATGATCATCGCCCCCTCTTACGTCCATGCCCCAGGTTGCTAAAAAATTAGCCTAGATAAAGTAAGGTGTCTACAATTATCATAAGAAAATTTAATTATTCTAACAACTTTTTTGTCATTAGTTTAAGTCTTTAGAGTACAAAAAATTCTCTCAATAGAATTAGTTATTGTGACAAATTAATTTAATCACATTTTTTATTTTTTTAGTGTTAAAAGTTTTGTCAAAAAAACACTACTATGACAAATTCTTAAAAGTTGCCAATAATAAAACAATGATAAAGATATTCCTAACGAATTTAAAACTATAAATCATTATAATTAGACTTTATAATTTTAGATTTTTTTTCCTAGTAAAATATTTTTTTGTGTATGGATAAAGTGTGTTGATTAAGGAATGATTAGACTACATCCATTGTGAGGTATTGCCTACTTTAAAGGTTTAATGACTTTTTTCATGGTTTCATCCTTTTTAAGAAAGGTGCCTTGATAGGTGAAAGATAGCATTTGCTTTATAAGCCATAATCTAAATCCTTGGCTAGTTGATGTGGGATCATTGTCCCTCTCAATATAAACCCTTTAATCAAGGATGTGGACTATTTTTGTTGAAGGATGGTACGATCCAAAATAGATTCCCATAGATGGTGCCATTATTGATGCAAGAATTGGTTGATCTGCACTTATTATAGGATATTATTTGATTTTAAAAACTCCTTACAATTATCCTTCATGAGAAAATATGTCTTGATAGGGGAAAAGTAGCCTCATTTTATAAGTTACATTGCAAATCCTTCGCTAGTGGATATAGGATCATTGTCCCCCTTAATAGTAGCCCCCTTAGTCAACATGTTTTTGTAGAAAGCTGGTACAATCAGACAGATTAAAAATAGATTCCTACAGATGGCACCATTGCTAATGAAAGGATTGGTTAAATAGCACCTATTATGAAGTATCACTTACTTTGGAAGTCTAAAAACTCTCCCACATCGATTAGTAAAAGATTTAGATTGTGACTTATAAAGCAAGAAAGTACCCTTTTCTACTCAAGGCTTTTTTCTTTAAAATAACAAAACTAAAAACAGAGTCTTTAGACCTCTAAAGTAGACAATACTTCATAATAGGCCTAATGCTAACCAAATCCTTGCATCGATGATGGCATTATGTATGGGAGTCTATTATGGATACTAGTCCTTGCTGAAACACAGTCCATACCTTTGGTTGAGGAGCTAGTGTTGAGAAGGACAATGATAACTCTATAAATAGATTTATTTAGTCTCATTATGCATATTAAATAATCTAAGTCTTAAATATTTTTATTTAAATTTCATTTATATTTAGTTGTTTTTAATCTAGTATTATTTTATTTAAATTTTATTTGTTTTTAGTAGTTTTTAAATTAGTATTATTTACTTTCCTTAAATTTCAATTACTTATTTAAATACTTTTCATATTTTTGTAGATTAAAACCCAAAGGAGTTTCCAAAAGTACAACAATTCAATTAAAAAGTAAAGTGAACTCAATCAAGGAAATTTCAAAAAATAATAGCTTAAGTTACTTGCAAAACAAGTCTCTCCACTTCAAGGTTTTACTTATAAACAGAATTATTATGATAGGTTTTGATCATCCCTAGATATTTTAGAGCTATTACTTTTAAAGAGGAAGAGAAGCTGTTAAGATTTGCAATAGGAGAAAGATTAAAGAAATTAAAGATCAACACTTATCAGCTCTTAGTTTTCTTTTTTCCTTTAAGTTTTTTATCTTTATTATAATATTTATGATGATAAAACTTTACTGTTTTGTGTTTTATTTAATCAATATGAGCTAAATTTATTTTTCTAGGATTCTCAATGTGTAGTTTGGATTATTTTATTTTATTTTTTTGATTTAATGATAATTGAGTTGTTTGTTCAATCTTGTTCTTAATGCTTCTAGTTGATTGGCTACCAATTAGATTAATTTAGTAATCTTAATGAACTTGAAAAAGAGAATTCTATGTTTAGACCTGGATTAAATGACATGTTTCATAGTCATTTATTAGAATGAATTGATTTATGTGGTAGATAGGAACATAAGAGCATGCGATGTATAACCAAATCAGAGTCTAGGCTTAATGAGTTTTTTTTAATTCAATGTGCATTGGAATAGAGTAAATTGTTTAAAAAAAGATATTTTTGTAAGACCATTAGAAGATACTTATAAATAAATTAGAAATCTATGTTAACAACTCATTATTATTGGTCATGTTGAGAGAATAAAACAAATTCAAATAAAGTGTTGAGGAAAATTATAGTCCTAAGTTTTTATTATTGATTAATAAACCTTATTTAAATTTCTTTGGTATTAGTTAAATTTAATTCAGTTTAACTTTAGTTTAGTTGTAATTTTAATTAGTGGTCTTTTAATTATTTGTTTTAATAAGATTAAACTGTTTTAATTTTAGTACTTGGCAGATTTAGTACAATTTCTCGTGAGAACGATACTCTATTCATCATTATATTACTTGTTGCGATACGTGCACTTGTGTAGTCGAAAACAGACAACAAATAATAATCCCACATCGATTAGCCAATGATTTGGACTATAACTTATAAAGCAAGGGCCTTTTTCCCTGGTTGAGGCATCTTTTCTCGAGAAGGACAAAATCATAAGAAGAATTTCTAAACCTTTAAAGTGGACAATATTTCATAGTGATCATAGTCAAATATTAACTAATCCTTTCATCTATAGGAATCTCTTTTGGATCCATACCAACTTTTAGTAAAAACACAGTTCACATTCTTGCCTACGAAGGTTAGTGTTGAGGGGGATAATAATCTCACAGTGACTAACCTAGGATTTAGACGGTAACTTGTAAAGAAAAAAGTTTAGTTCAAGGACACTGTCGAATTAAGCCATATAATTAAGATTATATGCATGACGGTAGTTATTGTATCTATCACCTTCCAACACGTTGCTGTCAAGTGTAGTATACACAGGCCATGACAGAAAAGGAGCCTTTCACTGACACGTCTTTGGATATGGTTTACTCCTACACACGCAATATCATGAGAAAGCATCCGAGGAACGTTCCTAGAACACAGAAACTAATAAAACCGCCATGCTAGAGGCATCAAGGAAGCCAATAATTTATGAATAATTTTCGGACGAAGGTGAAGGGAATTTCAGTGCAAGCTGGGAGGGATATGAAAGCTTTCCTTTCCTTTAAATTAGTAAAAATATTCATGAGTCAAGAGTGATCAGATTCGATCCGATTGTATTATAAGAATTTATATTTAAAGTTCGATAAATCAAATTTATTTTATTAAAAAATTTTAAAAATATATATTAAAAAATATAAATGTTAAAATTTAAAAATTATATTAACAATAAAAATATTAATATTTTTAAACATATTAAAAATAAAACAAAATAAAATAATTTTATTAATTAAATATTATTTCGATATCTAAACTTCAAAAGTTTTATCGAGAATCCGACTGACTGAAGCATGAATAGGTACGAATAGGTCCAGGAATAAGGTTCAAGTGGAGGTATTGATTCAAGACATCTTGGCCGGTCTTGCCGCCCATGATGTGATTCTTTCTTCTTTATTCATTTATGTTCCTTCTATTTCTGGAAAGATTTGTAATTTTTCATTTTCACGCAAATATAATTAATCTATGTTTACATCACATTCAAAGGGATGAGAGGATCCTGCTGCACTAAAACGCCAAATTCTCGCATTTGTATCAATTCTATTTGAGCCTGGTTTAACTGGCCACGTGCCCTACATAACCATATATATACATATATATATATATATATATATACACTCACACAAATGATTGCTCTCCTAATCTTCAGCTTGCCTTTTCTGCATACTTTTTGAGATTTAAACTCATTTCATGTTGAACTCAATTAGAAAATTAAGAATAAGTACTACAAAAATCTTGAAACTTCGCTTCTGAACGCTAAAGAAACCAGCATTTCAGACTTAAAGTACAAGTTTTGACACCCAAAATAATTAAGCTTCCGAATGCAAGCATGAATATTTCTTTTCAAAAAGTTATGTCCAATAAAAATAATGTCAACAAAGCCAATAGACCAATCATTTCGATTATGATAGCTTCAAGAGTAAAATGAAAAAGAATACCCCAACTTGAAAGTTTTCATGGCCATTCAAAAGAAAAGGGGATCCTATATATGTCGGGCTACTTCAGCACACAAATGACTTGTCTGGTTATCTACCACCCCAAGGATGGTTCGCCTGTCCTTATGTTGCACTCGTTAGGTATGAACACAAGATTCTCTGAAACTGAAATTTACAAACAATTTGGCCTTTACTGGTTTCTGAATTCAATTATGGTTGATTGATAGGCATGCCTTGGAGTATATTATGTCCTTCTTTTGATACTCAAGTTGTTCTTTTTTAATCACTAAGATAATGATTGATTATGTTCTACTCTTTGATCTTTATATTGTGTTGTGCTCAGATAAGTAAATGATTGACAGTGACAAATTTGAGTCAAACAGTGCTGTGGGAATTCCTTCATCATCCCGTCTTATTAAGTCCCTAGCTTTTTACCACTAAAGAGGATAAGATGACAAATTCTAGAAGAGGAAGTGAAAAGGATGGCTGCATTAACTAGCATTGGCATCTTTCATTTTCTCTTCTTGATTTTAGTTTTGTCTAATTTCGTAATCATGGCCAACCATAAAAGATTATGTGCTAGCTCAAGTTCTTCTAGAAAGAAAATATGCATATGCGAATTGGAAAAGTGCATTTTTGGTGTACACATAATGCAATAATATCTAAATACACCTTGTTTTGTATTTGAGCAATAACAGTGTATAATCAAGAAATAAAATTATGTCTATTCACTAAAAATTTTTGAAAATAAATATAGAGTACTTTTATTTTATTAAGATGATATCATCTAAATCACTGATATGTATAACTATTAGTGCATAAAATATAAATTTAATATATATATATATATATGAAATTTGACAACTTTTAGAAATATTCTTGTAATTTTTGGAATCGATCCAAAAGAAATTGTAGCAAAAAATACTTCAACTTTGTTTACAAGGATTATTACGTAGCGGGAAACGAGCCCATCCATCGGCATATCTTTTTGTTTATTCTTTGATAGAGTATGAATAAGAGGGCTTGATTCATATATTGCCGTATTACAAAATTATGCTTGAAGAGTCAAAATTTGCTTGTGCAAGATTTAATTCGAATTAATTTATTAAGTTCAAAAAATGTTTTTATTTAAAATATTAAAAAATTATTTTTATATTTTTTATAATTAAATTTATAAAAAAAATTATATATTAAATAGTAATAATGAATTCAACCAAATTAATCTAGATTTAAAAAATCTTATTCGGAATTTAAAATATCAAGCTTGTCAAACTGAACTGATAAAGTAACCTTTGAACACATTTGTTTAATAAAATTTCCATAAGTACACTTAACTAACATCCATATGTATTGAAGCACTAATATCTTGGGAACACAACAACCTAACTTAATATTAACTAATTATTATTATTATTATTATTAGATGTCATGCCTGCGCATTGTACAAGTTTATTATACATTTTATTTTTAAATTGTTATAGTATTAATTTTACAGTGATATTATTTAATACATATAACCACATGGTTGGTGAAAATTAAAGCTTCACTGCAAATACGTGTGGTGTAAAATTTTAATTGTTAGATAATTTATTGCTTTATAATCATTAATGTGATTAAATAGTTTTCCATTCTTTCATAATCATTAATGCGTAACTAGCTTTAATAATTATTAGTGATTAAATAGTTTCCCATTGTTTCATAATCATTAATGCATAAATAGATGGCACGCATAATATTTACACCATTCTTTTTGTTTCCATTCACAAACAATTTAATCATAACTAATAAAGGGAGGTCACTAAGTACTTAATTTTACGTGATATTTGTAGACAACCCATTTTTTCCTGTTTAATTTTTGGCATCTCGAAACTTAAATGAAAGGTAATAGAATTAAAAAAATAAAAATAAAAAAATGGAGATGACTGTTGGGTGCCATCTTTTGAATCAATACTTATTGTAGGTGTACACATGATATTTGTTTAGGGGAAGGTTTGAAATGCCTAGGGGTTGTGGTAAAGAAATATGTAAAAAGAAGGCATCAAAAGTCACTATTCAAAGTGTCATCGAGGTTATACGGATAAGCACAAGTTAGTCATCCATCATTCTCAGTTAAGATGAGGTGTTTGGAGGGCCAAAGGCATGAAAAATTCACACTTTTGCAGGAATGTGTCAACACATGGCCTAGATGCATTGACATAGGGCCTCCACATTATCAAAATTCAAAATTTCATAGGTTGCATCGATACAACGGAGCTTGCATCGATTTCTCTCCAGGAGGAAAAGCTCAAGCCAAAATCCTTTTTTTTCCTACAACAGAACTAAACTGAAGTTTCTTCAGAATGCCCATTCGAACCAAAGCAGATGTATATGGAAGAGTCATAACATTTAAAAAAAAAACCAAAGCATTCCTTTCAATCTCTTTTGAAGGTCCAAAATCTATAATAAATAGAATTTGAATTCGCTTATGGTATTGGAATTTTTGTCATTCAACATCATGAGTCTACAAGCTTTTTTCATTTCAGTGCTTACCTTTTGAATCATCAGTACATGCCTTTAGTCTTTTGAGTAAAGTAGAGGTCATGAGAGAGCAGAGTCTGCCACCTTGCTGTAGTTTCAAATCTTTTTATAGTCATGGCTGTTCTCATAGTCAACAAGGTTGAAACTTATAGGAAAAAACTTCAAATTGGGAGGGCAATCCTTTGATTAACCTTTCTAATGCATATTCAGTCATATCAGCATGGCCTCACTGATTTGTTTTTTATCAAATAGATCCTCCTACATCTATATATAAAAGCTAGTTTATCAAGAATATGCAAGAAAAGCACTTCAAATTATTAGGTTGGAGCATAGTTGACGTTGAGTCTAAAGGATCTACCGCTGGATAAATACCTTTGGCAGCTAATCCTCTTGATAGTATGGTAGTGGCATTTAAATGCACAAATATTATGGCAAAGGAAGGATGCCTCTAACCAATGAATGGAGAGTGCTTTTCCTTGTGTGGATCCTATTTCAATAGGAACTTGATGAGTTGATCTACCTACGTATCTTGCTTTTATTGCTATATCGGGAGTTACTCCATGTAAAACTCACGAGGATAAGCGGTATTATTGAACCAGACGTACATTTGCTTCATGTGTTAATACATTGGCTAAATCTATCTATACAAGGCTTGGTAATGTCTAAAATTTGATTTTTAGATAAGATGTATTGATATATTAGTATTTATATCAATACATTCTAGATTGTTTGCCCAAATGTTTTAATACAATTTGCAATGTATCGATAGTTTAAGGCATTTTTGCCTAATTCGTGCTGTTTTTTAGGTTTTGCACTATTGATCTAAAAATCCAGTTTAAACACATTTTGTCATAGAAATCATCAAAATTCATACAAAGCCTTAACTTTAGACTAATAAGTGGGTTTTAAGAAATTTTGATCCTAAAAAAACTTGAAAATATGATATTTTTATGGATTAAATGGTTGATTTAAGGGCAAATTTGGCTCTTTTTCATTTGCAGACTTCACCAACAACTCTGTTCCACTACTTAGATCATGTCAGCTAGTGGGATTTTGGCAATTGAGCATAGAACTTAGGGCTGCCTCCATGGTACATTAAGAAAACTCAAAATTACCTTTATTTTTGGCGTTCAAATCTTGGTTGATCACTTGCCTATAAAAGAGCCAACTTTGGCTCAACAAAATAGACACAATAACATTCTCAAAAACACTACTCCCCTTAGCTAAAAACTTCATTTCGTAGCTCTTTCAAACCTCTACCAATAAACATCTAAAAATTTATCCTTTTATTCACTTTCATTTTTAAAACTCTTCTCCATCACCGTTATAACCAAAAAAGCTCCTTTATTTCATCCTTTTCTTGCTAAACAAAGGGAAGGAGGGGGAAAGTGAGATCAAAGTTGCTACTCGAAAGAAAGGCTAAGGTTTAAAGCTCGTTAGTATATTTTCTTCACTCTTTTCTCATTCATTTTCTATTTTTCATCATCTCTAACACTTTAGTGAGCGAAAAAAATCCATGTCACCATGACCTTTTTTTCTAGGAAAACTTATGCATTTTGTGGCCTTAGATATGGTAGATTTAGGATTTTTCATGCTTTATTGACCCCTCTAGCATGTTGTTTTGTTTTCATGTGCTTAGCTCTCTTGGAAAATATGTTTTGATGCTGCCAAGAAATTATAGCTTGTTACTTATCTTTATTTAATCATTTTTCACAATATTTCCATGGTATAACTCTTATTATCATTCATGAAACTAATATGTCATTGCACTCCATTGTCACTTTCTTGTATTTCTGTTACTAATATCATGATAAAATGTCATCTTTCCATGTCTAAACATGTTATCCATGCTTATAAACATGAATGTCATGTTTGCATCTCATGTTTCTCAAAATGCTTGCTTATTTATTGTCAAAATTTGATTTTCTCAAAACTTTCCTAAGTTAAGGCCATGTTAACCTCAATAAATGAGGACTAACATGGACTTAAGGGTTTTTTATCTTACTAATCTTGGGGGAAAATCAAGTATTTATGTTTGGATTCAAAATTTTTTGAGGTTAAAATTTTTGTTTTTCAAAAATTCTTTCTTATTCCAAGTTGTTTGTGCCTTGTTCTTTGCCTAGAATCTTTGTGACATGGTCATGAGTTATTTCATCATCCCAAATCTCTTTAGGATTATGAGATGAACCTATGAAGTTGATGTCACTATTCCCTTACTGTCATGGATATTCGAATGTCCATGGCTCGAGTCTAGACCTAGGAAACCTGAAAAACCTAAAACTCTCCTTTTTTTATCTTGATGGTAATGTAGTCATGACTTAAAAATTTGTTCTCAAACCTTAAACCATTTTTCACAATTTGTTTGACATTTTTTCATGAAATGTTTTTGAATTATTTTTCCAATGGTATCTTGAAATATAATTTTTTAAATTAAGGCTATCTGGAATCCCTGGAATCAACAATTCATATTCTTTGGGCCATTTTGGCCAATCATATTTTTTTTGAATTTTTAAAATATTCTTCATAGAAAGTTCATGAAATTTTCTTTCTAGAAAGGTATTACTTATGATTTAATGATTCCCTATAAGCCAAGAAGTATTTTTCAAGTTCATCACACCCTTTCCCTCACACACTGTTATTGTAACGCATGACCCAACTTTAAAAATTTTTTCGACCTAAAAGGCAATTATTTAGGACTTTTGGAATATTTTTACATTAAACCTTATTGAGTATCTTTTCAGTGGCACTTCATCTGGCTTATAACACCTTTGAATTTTCCTAGAATGAATTTAGAAAGAGGGATAATATGATGTTGTCCCCTGTTTTCATCATTAGTAGAAATTAATTGATTTTTCAAAATTCCCACTCTAAGACATTTGAAGAGTCAAAATAAGTGCATTAACCCCATAAGTTTGGATCGAGGCATATGCAATCTTTGTCGTGTGACCTCTATTTTTATCAATTTCCTTTTTAGTAAAAAATCACTTATTTTGTTAAGAATTTGTTAAAAATATCATTTTGTCAAAAAATCATCGAACTTTCTCAAGATAAATCCTTTGATCTTATCTCTAAAAAATCACCAAAGTTTTCATCTATGGGTGTAAAGCCCATAAAAAAATACATTTAGCCATTTTATTAAATAGGTAACCCAATTTAAGTTTTGTATTAAGGCTTAATTTAATTTATTAGAGTTATTAACCTAATAAAAAGTTAGGGTTACAAAGTTTTATGCTATTTTTTTAGATAGGGGTGTAGAGAGTTTAACCCTAGGGAAGAAGAAAAAAGGCAAAAGAGAGGCAAATCCATTATGAAAAATACAGATTTAGTTGAGATTTTGCTTAATTTTTGTAAAATTCTTATATTTTTGATCAATTTATGTAAAACCCATGCTTTTATTTCAAAGTATTTTGATGTTCTAAAAATTTTGATGACTTTGGGTGATTTTCCAATGGCATTATAGGTACTCATAGAAAGGTCTATTGGATATCTTTCAAACAGCATATGTGGCACTTCATTTGGTTTAGTATTTTAGGAGTTATGATTTTTTTTAGGTTACTGATTTGGGTTTTCCAACAATTTTGACTAGCCAACCTTGGGTCACCAGAAAACCATTTTTTGGTGACCATCTTTGGTGAAACTTAGATAAATTTATAGTATAAAATTTGTTTGGTCATACGAGTTTTGTGTGAAAAGAATCAAAGCCCTAAAGTAGGTTAATTGAATTTACCAATTTGAAAACGTAGAAAATTTTAAATTATTTGTGATGATTTTCAAAGTTTAGACCACGAAACTTAGGTTGTATGAAACTGTTCTTGTTGAAATAAATTCCACATTATAGTATTACATCTCTACTATTGAATTGTGTTTTTAAATAGCATCAGTATTTGTATGAATTTAGTTTTATTATGGCTTACTTAAAGCCAAATGATCATAGATTCCTAGATTCTAGAATTTAAAAATTTTTTAAAACTTTTCGTAAAATTTTTAGACCAGATAAAATATTTTTAGTTAAAAATAGTATTAATTTCAATTTTACTAATTTTAATAAATTTTTATATATTTAAATACATATTTATGAAATTTCTTTATTTTTCTTGATTTTGAGAAAATTTTATTTGTTTACATATGTATTTTCAAAAATATGAAAATTATTTTGCAGTTAATTACATTTTCATAAAGTTTTGTTGATACTAATTTTATGTTTAAATTGTTCGTTTTCAATTTTACATAGCCTTAAATATTTTATTATCAAGAAAATTTTGGTTTGTTAGGAAAGTTGCCACACAACTCAAATGTCTCCGAATGACCAATTAAATGTTGTACATTGCTAAGTTTATATTTTTGTTAAATTCTAATTTTTAGATATATATATATCTTTTCCTAATCTTGAGGCTATTAGAAGAATTTTGCAATTTGTAACTTAAATATCAATTTAGCGAATCAGGTAAATGAGTCGATATTCCTTTAGTATTTATTTCTTGAAAATTAGACCTTAATATTTTTACATCATATATGAAAAAAAATGCTATTTTGTTCCTTGTTTTAGAAAATCAGGTTATGCAAGAAATCTATAGTTTTAGATTCAGATTCAAAAATATTGGTGTTATTTATCCATATATAATTTTTTTACAATTGTAATTTTGTAGTGATTCTAATAAATGGCCTATCTAAAAATATAAAGACATGCGCATAAGATATATTTTGAGTATAAAATTATGTTTGCTTCTAATTATTATAGATGTGCATATTACATTATTGGTAATCTAATTTTCCTATTTTGGATGCTCTGCCAACATGCTATGCTTGAACACTACTAATGAGGGTTAATTGTTAGCCATTTTGACATGTGCTTTGTGATTAGAAATTGATTTCAAATCATGCTACCAGTTAAGAATAGCGGTTTTTGTATTGAACTAATATCATCCCATTGGCTTAGAATAGTAGTTTCTATTTTGAACCATGCTAGTATTTGAGAACAATGATTTTTGTTTTGAACCTTGCCACCAGTTTAGAATAATAGTTTTTATCCACAGCTTGTAAAGGGAGATAGTTAGATATATATATATATATTCGAAGACTTAAGCATAAGAATTTCATTTAAATATATTTGTCATATTATTATTTTAAAATAAGTTACTTATAAATGTAAGATTACCCAAAATTTTGTATTTCTTAACTCAAATTTTTATTTTCACTTAATAGTTTTTTAGCGTATTTAACCCAATTGAATGAATGTCGGTTGCTTACTGAGTAGCTGCACTCATTATATTCATTAATATTTAATAGGTATTGAATATGGACTAACACGCAGAAATATCAAAGAGTGGCATTTCAATTTTAGCATATGTGTTCTAGACTATAATGTGAAAAAAATTACAACATTTTGAAACTATTATTTAATAGGCTATTAAAGGTTTTAAACTTTTATTTTAAACATTATGTTATACCTATAAATTTTTTTGCATTTGATTTTTAAATAACTCAATTTGTTTTATTTTTATAAACATAGATTTTTTTGAATTCCATTTTGTTAGTTGGTTGCTTTGCATATTTGTGAGATTAGATCTCGTAGATGTATAGTGTCTATTATGCATTGGTTTAGGGCATGATAGATTTAATAGTGTCAGAGTTTAGGTTTTTCGGTTTTAGATTTTGATGATCATCATAATGAAAAATTTAGTATTATCACGATGAGTGAATGTGGGTAGAAATTTAAGTTGGGACGTTTCTTTTTATTGCTTTATAGCTTTTGTTTTATTATGGCTGTTTGTTATAAAAAAAATCTTTAGCCTTAATATATTTTTACTTTGAGTGAATCAGTATGCCTTTTCATCGTAATAATGAACCCAACCTTGCTAAAATTACAGCAATCACTAGAGTTAGGGGTTTTAGAAATTCTCATAGTGAGAGAGGCCAAAATCGTCAAAATCAAGGCATGGATCGAGGTATAAATGTTGCATTAGATGCTCAAGAGTGTGTTGGGAATCAGAAAGAGGTGGGACAAGGTGCAATAGCTGAAAAAAATGATAGGTGTTGAATTTGATCAACGAAGTAATTAATGTAGTGAGGGATCAACAACAACACTAGCCACTGGTGCAATAAATTGATAATCTTGGGGAATGGAAAAGTCTAAGTGAGTTTAAGAAGATATCACCTTGTGCTTTTAAATATTCTACAAACCTTGATGAAGCTAAGTTATAGATTGAGGAGATAGAGAAAGATTTTGACGCAATATGCACTTCGAATCAAGATAAGATTAAATTTGTTGCTTGCTTGCTGGAAAATAGTGCTAATAATTGGTGGAAAGGAGTAGCCCGCATTCACGAACATAATCCGAGATTCTTTCTCTAGGATAACTTTTACATTGTATTTTATATGAAATATTTTCTTAAAAGTAAATTGCTACTGTTGGAAAAGAAGTTTTTTAATCTAGTTCAGGGCAGCAAAACTGTGGATGACTATGAAACTGAGTTTGATCAATTATCAGAGTTTACTCCTTTTCTTGTTCTTGATGATGAGACTAGAGCTAAAAGGTGTAAAAATGGTTTGAATGCTTACATTTGTAGAGGTTTTGCTCTATTGTATTTAACTAGCAATAGTGAAATGGTTGGTAGAATAAAGTTTTTAGACTTTATTTGGAGAGAGATTCAAGAAGCAAAGAGAGATCTTTCAAAAAAGAGGGGCAAGAACTTTGATTATCAAAGTAAGAGAGCTTTTAGTGGTCCTTTTAAATTTCAAGCCACTAAAGGGTGTCAAGCTTCTTTTGCCTCTAAAGGCATATTTTTTCGTGAGGCTTTTAGTCTTCTCAATGTAAAACATCTTAGTAAGGGCTTAAGTGTTTGGTGTATTATGGAGGATTTTGAGTTACTGATTACAGGCATGTCACTAGAGCTTGTTTTAGATATGGCTACTGTATCGTTAATTGGCCTCTAAATTCTTAAGATTCACGATTAGGTTAGCAGCCATAAAACTTTCAAGCACTTAAACCACTAGTATTTCAAAAGATGCAACCTAATCAGGCTATTCAGAATACACGAACACCTTTATTTTGATCGCACAAAGGGGAAGACCTTGAACTTAAGCTAATGTTTACTCTAACCTAATAAAATGCTGAAGCATTTAATACTACTGTTTCAAGTATCCTATCGGTTGCCTCTGGTTATGCTCATGTTTTGTTTAATATTGGTGCTCCGCATTTTTTTATTTCATCTATTTTGTTCATAAGTATGCTTTGCCTTGTACCTTTTTGAAATATGAATTATGTGTTGGTACACCAGCTAGAGGACAACTTCTATCTTATCAGTTTGTAAAATGTGTGGAATAAGAATTGAAGATAGAGAATTGGTAGCTAACTTACATGTTTTGAGTATGCATAATTTTGACGTGATTCTAGGGATGGATTATTTGTTTTCATTATGCTAAGGTTAATTTTCAGAGAAAAAGGGTAGATTTTGAAATCACTAGGGAAGTTCCTTTTAGTTTCCATGGTAGTGGTGCATATATTCCTTTATAAGTTATTTCTACGATGCAAGCTAATAGGTTAATAAGAAATAGTTATCAAGATTATGTTGCAGCATTAGTTAATAATAGAATGAAAAAAAAGGCACTAAAGGATATTTATATTATAGATATTTTCCTTTTTTTCCTGATAATCTTTTTAGATTACTTCTCGATTGGGAAATTGATTTCTCTATTAATTTGCTTTCAGGCACTGATCCTATTTCTATAACTCCTTATAGAATGGTTCTAGTAGAATTAAAAGAATTAAAAGAGCAGTTGCAAAAGCTTTTTGATAAAGGCTTTATTAGACTTAGTGTGTTGCTATAGGGAGCACTAGTGTTATTTATGAAAAAAGATGGAAGTATGAGGCTGTGTATTGACTACCATGAGTTAAACAAGCTAACTGTGAAGAATAGATATCTTTTGCCCCATACTAATGACTTATTTGATTAGTTAAATGGTGCTTAAGTGTTCTCTAAGATGGATTTTTGATCTAGCTTCCACCAATTGACAGTTAGAACTAAAGATATACCAAAAACTGCTTTTCAAACTCGATATGGGCTTTATGAGTTTAGGTTGACAACTCCTTTTACTATTTTTATGGACTTGATGAATAAGGCTTTTAAACCTTACTTGGATAGATTTTTCATTATTTCTATTGATGATATACTAATGTATTCTCATAGTTTAGAGAAGCATAAAAAACACTTAAGAAGCGTTTAAGAGACTCTAAGATGAAAGCAATTGTTTGCTAAGTTAAACAAATGTGAGTTTTGGCTATTTAGAGTTGCTTTTCTTGGGCATGTAGTGCTGAAAAATGGGATTTCAGTTTATCCAAAAAAGATTGAGGTGATAGTATAATGAAAACGGCCAAATAATGTTTATAAGATTCATAGCTTTTTGGGCTTAGCTGGGTATTATAAGTGCTTTGTGAAAAATTTCTCTCGTATTGCTATGCTTTTGACTAAATTAATTCGAAAGGGAGTGCGACTTGATTGGTTCGACAATTATGAAAGAATTTTTGAAAATTGGAAAGAAGATTGGTTTCTTCTCTTGTCTCTACCTTATCTATCACTAGAAAAGGTTTTACCATCTATAGCGATGCTTTAAAGAAAGGACTAAGGTGTGTTCTC
>JBBYHO010053559.1:21295-40049 GCA_038382025.1 Adansonia gregorii
TCTCTACCTTATCTATCACTAGAAAAGGTTTTACCATCTATAGCGATGCTTTAAAGAAAGGACTAAGGTGTGTTCTCATGCAGAATGATAGAGTAATTTCATATGCTTCTAGGCAGTTGAAACCTTATAAAGAAAATTACCCTACTCATGATTTGGGCTTGGCTATAATAATCTTATATTGAAGATTTGGAGATATTATCTTTATGGGGAGTTTTATGAGATTTTTACAGATTACAAGAGTTTGAAACATCTCTTCATCTAGAAAAAGTCATATATGAGGCAAAAGAGATGGTTAGAATTATTGAAGGATTATGACTTGACCATTAGTTACCACTCGGGTAATGTGAGTAAGGAAGTAGATGCTTTAAGTAAAAATCTAGTGGGAATTTGGCTATAATAATTACCTCTCAAAAATAGATTTTAGAAGACTTAAGGAGAATAGATATTAATGTGAGTGGATGTGGTTTTGGAGCTTATTTGGCTAATTATGAGTTCATTCTACCATAATTCAGAGAATTAAAAAAGCTCAAACTATTGATGTTTAGCTTTGAAAAATCAGATATAAAATGGAGTATGGTTCAAAAACAAATTTGCAAATTCATGAAGATGATTTCTTAAGGTTTGGTACAAGGATTTATGTTCAAGATGATTTGGATTTAAAGAAAGAGATTTTAGAGGAAGCTCATTACAGTAACTATACAATTGATCCTAATGGTACTAAGATGTAAGAAGATTTGGTGGAATAATATGAAAATAGAGATTGCTCAATTTTAGCTAAGTGTTCAACTTGTCAACAAGTTAAGTGTGAACATTAAAGACATATAGGATTGTTGAAGCCTCTTCCTATTCTTGAATAGAAGTGGGAATAAATCATGATGGACTTATTATTAAGTTTACCAAAAACACCAAAGAAAAATAATATTATTTTGGTGATTGTGGATAGATTAACAAAGTCTACACATTTTTTGGCCATTCGTATGGGTATGTCATTGGAAAGGTTGGCAAAGTTGTATACTAAGCACAATATGACACTTCATCATGTATAGATGTCTATGTGTCTGATCGAGATTCTTATTTTACGGTAAAATTTGGGAGAGTTCACATAATGCTTTAGGCACTCGACTAAACTTTAGTACTATTTTCCACCTATAAATGGATGGATAATTTGAGTGGACTATGCAAATTTTGGAGGACATGTTGAGAGCTTGTGTTATGGATTTTGGAGATTCATGGGATCACTATTTACCTTTAGAAAAGTTTTCCCATAATAATAGTTACCAATTCAGCACTTGGATGGCTCCATATAAAGCTTTGTATGGATGGAAGTGTATATCCCCCCTTTGTTCGGATGATATAGGCAAAAGACAATTATTGGGTCTAGATCTTGTTCAACAAGCCAATGAAAAAATGCAAGTGGTTAGAGAACATCTTCGTGCAGCTCAAAGTCGATAGAAAAGCTATGTTGATAGTAAGAGAAGAAAACTAGAGTTTGAGGTTGGAGACCATGTATTTTTACGAGTTTCTCTAACTAGAGAGGTGATGAGGTTTGAAATTCATGAAAAACTTAGTCTTCGTTATATGAGACCTTTTGAAATTCTAGATAAAATAAGACATATAGCTTACGGACTGGCACTTCCACCTGCATTATCTAGACTGCATAATTTGTTTTATGTCTCCATGTTGAGCAAGTGTGTTTTGGATCTGAGCATTGTGATAAAAATAGCTTTTTTGAGACTCAAAGAAGATTTGTTTTATGATGAGTATTCGTTATTTATTGTGGATAAAAAAAGCAAGTGTTAAAAAAATGAATATTTCCTTATGTTAAGGTTCAATGGAGTAATCATGCCGAATAGGAAGCAACTTGAGTGTTAGAAGAAAATAGGAAAAAAAAGTTTCCTCACCTTTTTAAGAGGAGAGGTATAACTTTCGAAGACTAAACTCTTTTTAAGGAAGGAAAAATGCAAAGCTCATAAACAATTCACTTAGTTATTTTATAAATTGTTAGCCCAATTTTAGTTTTATATTAAGGCCTAATTTAATTTATTGGAGTTATTAACTTAATTAAAAAAATTAAGGCTATAAAGTTTTATGCTACTTTTTGTCAAATAAGGCTGTCGAAAAGTCTAAACCAAGAAAAGAAGAAGAAAGGCAAAAGAATGGCAAATCCATCATGGAAAACATGGATTTAGTTAAGATTTTACTTAATTTTTATGAAATTCTTATTTTTTTTATCAATTTACATAAAACCATGCTTTTAGTTTGAAGTATTTTGATATTCTAAAAATTTTTACAATTGTTTATGACTTTTTGGTGATGTTATGCGTCCCCGTAGAAAGGACTATTCGAGATCTTTTAAACAACATATGTGGCACTTCATTTGGTTGAGTATTTTAGGATTTGTAATGTTTTTTGGTTAGTGATTTCGATTTGTCACCATGTGCCCGCCTTTAAAACTTCATACGATCTGAAGGGCTTAACGCGCGTGCCTTAGAAATGTACGGTAGTGGTGGTGGGTAAGCCTTTGAGTTATCCCATGATCATGATTTGGATTAGGCGTTGTAATATGAAGGATTTGGATTTGAATCGCTCATCTAACTAGTCTCAGATGGCCATCATGAAATGGCCATAAACTTGGAGTTATCGCTAATCATTTCAGGCTAGGTAGGGTCAACGATTATTAAAAATAATATTTTGAGTTAAAAAACTAAAAACATTGGTTTCAAGGTTTGCAAAGTCCAAAGATTTGTTGATTGGGTCCAGGAGTTGGTTACGCATGGGGAAGGATTGGCACCCCCATGACACCTGAAATCAATACCTATTAACTATGTCTCGCTTCGGTTTTTGCTTAATCTATTCCATTTGGTCATTATTTAGATATAATCCCCTTTCTATGCATGAAGTTTTGGTGGAAAATGTAAATCTGGATTTTGAATGAAGATTTATATCACCTATGCACTATGGAGGTATGAGGAGCATAAGAATTTTTATGGAACTAGTTTTTGAATTAAATTTTGAAAATTTGTATATTCTGTAGGTACTGGAGGGATAACGACATGGAATACTGCCTTGTAAAATTTTTTTGAGAATGAATTTTAAATATGAATGCACGATAGTCATTTAAAAAAAGAAATGTGTTAATAAGACAAAAAAGAATATAATAATATCATAAACAAACAATCACAAACAAAAGAGTGTAAAAGGGAGGGACAATAAAAATATATCTCATAATTGCCCTTAATTATTGAAGAATAATTGGGATGATAATTTGGAGATAGGTTTGGATTCAGTTGTAATTTACGGGACAAAAAAGATTTTAATCAAAATAATCTGGGGCATCTAGAAGAGAGGTTGGAGTATGCCCAAAGATAAAGTTATAAAAATAATTAGAAATAAAGAAAAAGTTTGAGTTTTTTAATGAAAAAGTGGGTTGGAAAATCCTCTTGGTGTAGTGGGGTTAGAGTATCCCCAAAGATGAATTTTTTATGATTCAAGAAAAATAATTAGGAATCTTGAATAAATCAGAGAGAGAAATTTCAAGTTTTTTAGTGAAAAACGAGGTTGGAATACCCTTCATTTTTGTCTTAAGCCTTGATCCGAGTCTAAAGGCTAGTTTTGTAGGGGAACTAATCAGATACATTTCGAGTACATTCAAATGTATCCATAAAAGCATTTAAAAAATTAGGTTAAACAAGGGAGAACATCATGTTATCTCACTTCCCAAAGTTATTCTGGGTTCATCCAAAGGCTTTAGTAGTTGAATGATACCCTTAGAAAGATGACTTGATAAGGTTTAATGTAAAAATATTCCAAAAATCCTAGAAAATCACTTTCTAAGTAGAATTAATTTTTGAAGTTAAGTTAGCCTTGACATAGGCAATGTATGCAGCCGAAAAGATGTGCTAAACTTCAAAAAATCGTTTCAGGCTCATTTGGAATTATTAAATCATGAACTATACCTTTTCGAAAAGGAAATTTTGTGAACTTTCTAGGAAAAATATTCAAGAAGTTAAAAAAAATCATTTGGTGGGCCAAAACAACCTAAACAGAAAACTATTTGCTGATTCTAGTGGTTCCAAATAGTGAAGGTTTGAAAAATCATATTTCCTTCATCTAGAATGGTCCAAAGGCATACAAGACTCCATTAGAAAGGCACTCCAATGCCTTTAAGGGAAAAATATTAGAAAAATGAAGGAAAATATTTTGTAGTTCTAAAATGATTTTCCAAACTCAAATAACAATACTGCCATAGCAATATTGGTGCTATTCAATATTTTTAGGTTTTTTTCCAAGAATAGACTCGAATCTTGGACATTCGAATATCTATGATAGAAAAAAGAGTAACAAGGGTGTCACAAGTTTATTCCATAATTCAAGATTAGTTTAGGACGATGAAATAGCCCCTTGACCATGTTACTAAAGAGAGTATTTAATTCAAGATGAAGGCTTAATACTTTAACAAAAGAAAACAACATTTTATTTCCATGAATCCAAACTTACAAAGTTTAGTTTGTTCTTAAGATTGGAGGACCACTTTAATCAAAGCATTAAATCTATGCTAGTCCTTATTATTTGAAGGTAGCGCAGACTTAATTTTGGGTTTTATTGAAAAATTAATTTTTTATAACAAACAAGCATGTGTTTTGACAAATAAATCATGCATAAAATGAACATGTATAAAGATAACTAAGTATTGCACATGCCAACACACAAAGATGACATTTCAACATGGAAAATGTAACAAAAATGCAAGAAAATGACAAATAGGATGCATAAAAGTGTCATAAGCATATTTAAGTGAAGAAAAGCATGTTAGAGTTATTAAGATAGTATTTTTATGTCATAAGACTCCTTAAAATGCAAGAAAATGCATGAGCATACTCAATGCGTGTTATGAAAACATTCAAGCATGTGTTAAGCATATGAAAATAGATGAAATATATCAGAAAATGCATGAATGAGGGATTGTTTTGATGATAGAATGAAAGAGTAGAAGTTTAGCTTACCAAGCAACATCAAGGCATCAAAAAAACACCAAGATCCTAATACTACCACAACTAAGGCAATAATAACGCATAGGAGTCTTAGGATGGTCATGGCAGCATAAAAGGCTCACTAAAATGATGTAGATTACAAAAACAAAAAATGTGTGGAATAATGTAGAGCAAATATACCAAGAAAAGCTTGAACTTTTCCCTCTATTTGAAGCAGTGAATTTAAGCTCAGTTTCTTCCCTCTTTTTGCTATTATTTAGCAAGAAAAGGATGAGAGGAAAAAGTTTTTTAGTAATATTATAGATAAAGGTGTTTTAAGGATGGAAGTGTGCAAAAGGTTAAACTTTTAAAGGTTTTCTGGTGGTGGCTTGGGAACTACAAGATTGGAAGAAGGCTAAGGGTGAAAGGTAATGGAATAGTGTTTTTTAAGAAATTTTTAAGGTTGTAGATTATTTAAGGATTGTTGGAAATAGTTGGAAGAGTCTCACTGCTGAGCCAACTTTGGCCTAAAACTTAAGATTCAGCCAATGTTTTTGAGAAACAATGTAAGGGCATTTTCGATCTTTTATTTATGTACTAGGAGACATCTCTAGCTATTATGCTCAGCTGGCCTTTTCCTATTGGTTCTGCCATGTAGAATAATGGGGCAGAAGGGCTGCAATAGCCTACAATCAGAGATATGCCCAGCATACCTTCTTACAACCATATATTTCATGAAAGTAACCTTTGTCATTGGCTATTTAGGCTCTAAAAATTGGTTTAAATCCAATCATAAGCCCAAAATCGAGGTCTAGAATGAATTATAATGGTATTTTGGTGTAAAAATCATGTTTGAAGCATACTTTTGAAGGCTAAAAAAGTGGGTCAAACTAGGCAAAAATGCCTTGGTGTATCTATACAAAACATTTTGTATCGACACATAAGGCAACTTTTACCATGAGTATCGATACAATGAGGTATGTATCGATACTAAAAGCCAAAAATGTTTTCAAGCTCAAGACTTAGAGGCCTGTATCGATACTTTATGGTTTTGTATCGACACTCATGCTTGTGTATCAATACATTTAGCCAAAAATCACAACTTTAGCTACTGCCAAAGTTTGTATTGATACAAACATGCTAGGTATCGATACCATACCTTAGTATCGATACCAAACCCTCTTGTATTAATACAACATATGAAAATTTGAATTTTTGCTGATGCAAAAGCCTCGTATCAATACTTATGCATTAATATAACTTATACATACCTATATCTTCCCACGTTACCTTACCTTGGTCACAAATAGTGGGAAATTGATCTATGTACTCATCTGAATGACTCTAATGACACCATGAAAAATGACCTTTGATGCCTCATTTTTACATTTTTCTTCAATATAGCCCATAGGCATTTTAGACCTTTCTAAAAGTGTCTTAAAGGTGACACAACACCCAATAGTTATCCCCAGTTTATTCTTTTATTTTCTAATTTTGTCATTTTTCACTTAAGTCCTGGGATGCCAAGAGTTGGCCCGGACAAAACAAGGTATCTTCAGTTGCCCCCTTTTGGCCATTGCTAAGTATTAAAAACAAGGCAAAGACAAATAGACACACATTTTGTTCAAGATAATGGTTCCAAGTGCCTGTAGAAATATAAAGAGCTATTTAGTATTATGTCAAGGTAGACTGAATATATCAGTAAAAAAATTTTTTGATGAGTTTTATAGGGTTTAAACTCCATACTAGGTTATTTCTTAAGTTTAACCCCTAGACAAGTGCCACTAGCTTGTATGGACTTTGAGATAGGTAAGCATCCTTTTTTTAAGGACTAAGATAGGTTATTTCTTGGGTTTGACCCCCCAAACAGGTGCCACTAGCTTGCCTACTCTTTGACTCAATATACATCCAACTTTTTTTGGAATGAGGTAGGTTTTTTTCTTGGGTTTGACCCTAGACAAGTGTCACTAGCTTACATGTTTTTTGACTAGATAGCATCCAACTCTTTGTGGATTGAGGTAGGTAGTTTTTGGCGTTTGACCCCAGACAAGTGCCATTAGTTTATATAGGCTTTGACTCGATAAATATTCAGCCTTTTATGGATTGAAATAGTTTATTTCTTGAGTTTATTCCTAAATAAATGCCACTAATTTATGTGGGCTTTACCTAGATAAGCATCCAGCTCTTTGTGGACTGAGAGTAGGTTGTATCTTGGGTTTGACCTTGTACAGGTGCCACTAGTTTGCGTGGGCTTTGACTTGATAAGTGTCTAACTCTTCGTGGATTGAGGTTAGTAGTTTTTTAGGTTTGACTACTGACAGATTCCACCAGCTTATTTAGGCTTTAACTCGATAAACATTTGGCTCATTGTGGACTAAGCTAGGTAGGCATCCTATTCTTTGAAGACTAAAAAAAAGTGATTTTAAATACTTCTCTTGGATGATTTGCAATGAGCTCGTTAGGACAAAGATACTTACCTGAGGCTTTTTGAGGTTTTTTGAAACAGGAAATTGTACCTTAAGTTCTTCAGTAATTTGACTTCTATATATAGGAATTGGTGCCTGAAGGACGTTAAATGCTATATAATGCAAGAGGATGCAAATGCGTGCTTAAGATGATGAAAAAGTGATTATTTTAAAATCTAATCTAGTGATTAGTTTTGGATTTCCCTAGTTGTTTGCTTTTTAATAGTTCTATAAGTTGATCTCTCGCCGTGGGATTAACCAACCTTGTTCTAGATTTTAAAGATTTTGAATGGAAAGGTTATTTATTGAAAGTATGGATAGCTCATGATTGTGGAGGTGATCCTGAGTTAGATGGCTTATGATTGGGGACTTTTGTTACGTTGAGTTTATTGATAAGTATGGGGGTTTCTTTTGTCAATTATGATAAGGTGTTTATGGCAATCTGGGTGGATTGTTTTGAGTTTCTATTAAGGATGACGGTTTAAAAAGAACTTTAGCCCCTTATCTTAAAGCTGAGTTTTACTGAGAGGAAATTGTGAGCACATTTTCAGAATGCAGAGATCCATGGGTATGAATGATGGTGGCCTCCAACTTCATTCTTTGTCTTCAAACATGGACAAAAAAGTTCTTAGAAAGTTTTCATCATTCTGAGTAATGCTAAGAAATCCTAATATCAATTTCATTCATTTACCAAGCATTATCAATTAATTGATAAACATGATGCAACATGGGATGATAAAGTTAAAAAGACAATCAAAGAAATCAAGTGATTGTGTTTCATTTAAAATAAAAAAGTACATGACAAATTATAAGATCACAAATGATTTTAAGATACAAAAGAATTCAAATGGGTTTTCCTGGTAGGTTAGCCCCTGATGTTGATGACATGAGTTTTCTACTGGGTGTCTTTAAAAACTTTTCTTAAGCAATTAATCTTATTGAAGGTCGACCAGGCACTGGTGGTACAAGTACTGGTGGATTCAAAAGGTAATGTTCGACCTTATTGAAGGCTTCTTGGCATTCTTCATTCCATTTTCAATGATTTTGTTTTTAAAGCAGCCAAATGATTGGATAGCATTTATCAGTCAACTAAGATATGAATCGGGCTATGTAGTTTAATCTTAACAAGAAACACCTTACTTCTTTTTAAGTTTGAGGTGGTATTAGATCTCAAATCGCCTTAACCTTGTCAAGATCAACTTCTATTCCTTTTTCGATCACAATGGAGCCCAATAGTTTATTGAATGTGATGCCAAATGTGCATTTGGCAGGATTTAGCTTGAGCTAGTGCTTACGAAGCCTTTAAGAGTTTTCACAAATTGGCCATGTGTTCACTCTTTCTTGGCGATTTAGCGATCATATCACCATGTTGCCTTAACAAAGTCAAATTTAACTCAAAAAAGCCATTATGTTGTCCAACCGATGGTCAATGCATGTCAAATACTCTGCGATGGCATATGTACACCACTGTATGGGTTAGTAGTTTATCTCTAAAGGTATCCTATCACCTTGATGAAGGCAATTTTTAGCCAGACACTTTGTTATGCTATCCATAGGTATTTACCTTGTCATGATACTTGTAATTGTCATATCTGCTTTTAGACTTTGTAATGCCTATTGTTGAGGCATTTTCTGTGATTTATTTTCATTATTTCATTCTTTATTCTTGTAAGTATTCTTTTGTACTATCACTAACCTATTTCCCTTTTGTTTCTTCATTGTTATATGCTTCATGCATTATAATCATCATTATCGGACAATTGGCTAAAGGCTCAATGTTCAATAAAGAGTGTTTGTCATGGAACAATAATTTGTTCTTATCCTTAATTCTCTTAAAGAAGTTAGAGCATAGTGGCACTAGCACAAAGATAAGGATATCCTTAAGCTTGGCTATCTCTCGGAGACACATGAGAAAGTCAAGATAGGGTGCCATCAAAATGATTGGCGTAATATGAAGCACATGTAGGCTAGTTAGGACAATAGTGAGGAGTCATTAACGAAAAGATATAGGAATATAGCTCTATTACTTCAAGTCCAATTGGATTTTGACCTATTATGAGTAGCACACAGTTTTGGAATCCAGCATATTGATGCTTCACCTTTAATCGAAAGGATTTGACTTCCACTATTGAGAATTACATTGCTTTGCTCAACATTGATAATATATATTGCAAAGCGCTATAATCTTCAGTTTTTAAGAAGAGACTAGCACAAATCTTTCGAGCCATGGAGTCCTGAATCAATGGCTATGTTAAGATAAAAAAGAATAGTGAATGCATTTCTTAGGCTGGTTTGAAGGAAGCGATGCTGAATATCATCGATGTAAAAAAGTTTACGATGTCTTCACCTTGGCGATATATGGGTTGTCATATTCCTAAAGACTTTAGGGTCTGTGGAGGTGGTAATAGCCCATTTTTTCTCTTGCTTATGTTGCAACATCAACCTCGTATCTACCATTATTGTTGAGACCATCCAAGCCTTTAGCTTTTACAAGAAAATGGGGATAGGTAGATTTATCAAATATGCCCTATTTTTCAATGTTTGGCTCATCAAACACTTTTGTGTCAATGAAAAAAGGATGATGTACAATTTCTTTTCTAACTTCAACCTTTTCCCCAAAGTCCTCGAGAAAAAATTGCCTCAAGACAATTTCGAGGAACAAAGGATCAAAAAATTCTGGAATCTTAAATAAAAAAAGATTACATAGAGGGCCCCATGGATGCCCTTCTAATCAATCATATACAAGTGTGGAGACTATACTTGTGTGCCACTTCTAGGGTCATTGGGAAGCACCAGCTATGCACCTCTCCTATTTTTGTGATAGGTCCAATGCTAGTAATTGATTTTGTTTTTTGAAAACCTTATGTACTGGGGCTTCAAAATAAAGAAGCCAACTATAAATCGAAATTCTAATTAGCCTTCCATGCTTAGAGAAAGGTCTATTAAATTAAGAGATATTAAAGAAAAAGCATTGTGACTCCAAGGTATGATGAATGGAAGATCCACTATATCAATAACACTTTGCCACTACCCAATATTAGGATATTACAAGTCCCAATGGACGAGCTTCTGCATAAAGTTAAACTATTTAGATGGAAATTTAAACACGAGTGGGCTATCTTTGCCATAAAAATTGCTTGGTTGAAGGAGGAAAAAAGTTAGTTAAAGATGGACATCTACCTTTGGGACAACAAGATGAATTTAGGGGTTAAAAAGAGAGATCGTTTCAAGAAGGATATCAAAAGTTTGACTAAGGACTATGTGGCACTTCAAAAAGGGAACAAGTCCTGATGCATCAACAAGACATTAATTGAATAAAAGGTGGGTTTTTTTTACCTTCAATAAAGAACTAAATCAATGGAAAAAGAGGCTCATAAGGAAGAAAGGACATCTTAAAGCTTAAGTATGAAACTTGAGAGCTAGTAAGATCTCAAGCATTCCCTTTAAGTTCACCAAGACCATATCATTAAGTTTGTGAAATTCTTTGAACATTGAGAACAAGAATGACAGGTGAGGATTGACTAGCCATGCTTGAATTATCAAGAACGACGCTGTCACCTCAACGAGAAAATTCAAGTAGCCAGTTAGAGACCGATGATATAATCCTTCCTTGAGGCAAGTCATTATACTTATTGGGGACCATGAACAGTAGTTGTTGAGCTTTTTAGAACACATGATTAAACAATGCAATGGTGTGAGATATTTTTGGATGTAATCATGTCAAAACGTTTTTTGTTGATTTATAAAAGATGATATTGGTGAAGCTATTCTAAGAGCCAAATATCTTTATTGCATTTCTATACTTAGCTCCATTTTTTTGTTGTCTTATTTATGCATCCATATCAATAATAATTTATTGTCATGACTTCATATTCATCTTCATCTCATCATCAACAATCATTAATAAACATTTTTAAAATAAAATGTTTCATATGGGATTGGTTATAAAACTGTAAGGGATTCAGAAATTGGACAAGGAACATGGAATCCAATATTGCACATTATTACAACTCATACTATCAGAAACAGATCATGGAAAATGATCACCAAGAATGCATCAAGCAAATCAAGTTGATGTACAAAGAATCATAAAACCAAATGCTTCACTGAAAAAACAAAATGCAAGCTTAAATCCTAAAGCTCATGGAATTAATGACACATTCCATGAAAGAAAAAGGGTGGGCTCATATTATGGATATTGAAAAAGAGCCAACTAATATGGAAAATCCCCCTACTAGTAGTACTAAAGCTACCTAGAAGGAAACCCGTCACAAGCAACAACATAATACAGTACCAGCCCTGCTGGTACCACTAGTGATATATGTGAACCCCGTGGTGACTAATTAATTTATCGACGAATTTCAAAGGGTGAAAACAATAGTTCCCCAATCGATCCCATAACCCTCGACCACAAAGATCAAGCAAAGACAAATGCTTAGAAGCCTACAATGCTTGCTGATAAGATGGACAAGTTTTAACTTTTAGAAATGTGTCTTTGGGCTATTAAAGAGAGTGACAAGTTTGGAGATATAGATGCAGAATTTTTGTCATTGGTGTCTAATCTTGTCATTCCTCCAAAATTCAAGATACCTAAGTTTGAGAAGTTTAATAAAACTACTGACCAACTATGCATATTCAGATGTACCTCAAAAAGATGGTTGGATACAAAAGAGAAAAAAAGCTTTAGAGATTATCATGATGTTCTTTAACAACCTACAAACTGTATATTATTAGAAATTGGTAAGGAATGACACTAAAAAGTTTGTCAATCTAGTTTTATTGGATGAGATGATTGATGCGACAATTAAAAGTGGTAGGATGTCTACGGGTGAGTTATCTAGATCAAGTAAGAGGCCTGCTATTAATAACAAGAAAGGAGGAGAGGTGAACACCATAAGCTGTGCCAACCTATTCTAACTAAGCCAGTATTAAGTGCCTAATCCTTATTACCTGAGCATGCCTTACTCTAACTTAGTCATGATACCTCTTCAGTAAGTTTATGTCATAACTGATAACTTATTGTTTACTATCTTGCCAAATCCACCATAAAACAACCAACTATAAGCCAACCAAAATATCTATAATCTTGCCAACAATACACCAAACAATCTAGGTGAAAATTAGCGAAGACAATAGTTTGACCTTATCCCTATGACCTATAAAAAGCTATATTAAGCTTTGCTTCAGGGGCATCTAATTGCTCTTGTGTACACCCCAAAAAAGAAACCTCTATAACCTTAGTGATATGCCCTATCCCTATTGTGACTATCATGCGAGGACAATAGGCATGATATTGAAAATTATGTTTCTTTTAAGCAAAGGGTATAAAGCCTTATTGATTTAAAAGTACTTTAATTTAGGATGAACTAAGGGTGTTGCGAACGCCCTACCAAACCATGTCGAGCCAACAATGAACATGATTGGTTTTGAAGATGATGGTGAGGTTAAGAAAAGCATAAAAAAATTTAAGACACTGATGAGTCTGGTTTGACATATATTGATTCAGACAAAAATGCTTTAGCACAGTTGAAATATGAAAAGAAGAACTTGATGATTTTTATTGATCTAAAACTTTACAGCTCATTAGCTAGGTCCATAATAAAGGCCTAGGGTTCAAGTGCAACATGCAGTACAAGAAACAACAAGCTAAGAAGGCTGTTATTAGGTCAAGAGCTAGGACTAGAACCAATGGTATTCCCACTGATCCATGAGATTTTGCATTCAGGAGGACATGTAGATCTGAATTAATTAGAAGAAAAAAAAGCCAAGGATATCTTGGTTATTCAAAATTGGGCCTTTTGTAACCTTCACATTCATGCTATTGATGATTAGGTTAGCTTGTCAAAGTCGAGCAATAAAACCTACACCCATTAACCAGATTTTGTTCTTGACAATGAGGCTGTGTAAGAAACCCTTATGCTTTTTAAGTCTATTTCCATGTAATGTCACGAATTAAAAACCTACTTGCTTTTGCCTAATAAATTGTAGGGATCTTTTATTGAATATTATCAATAAAATTGATCCTTTCATAAAGCATTTCATCTTTTATGCCCATTTTTATTCTTTTTCGTTGCTCTAATTCTTTATCTATACATATTTTTGTCTATTATTTATTTCCACACCCTTTCAGTTGTTTTAATAGAGTGACATGGACGTTTTAGATTAGCTTCTTTGATTTTGAATGATCACTCTATAGTGGATTTCAACAAAGATTCTAAAGAGAATTCTATGCCACCGAATATATTAGATTAGTCAGGCATAAAGAAAAATAGATTTTGTCCTATGAAGAACCAATTAAAGTCATAAATTTAAGGACTAAGAAGTTCATAAAAAGGTTAAAATTGAAACTTTCATAAAATCCTTTTTTCAGAAGTAAACTAATGAACCTGCTTTAAGAGTACTTAGACATATTCACTTGGTCATACCAAGACATGCCCAGTTTGGACACTAACATTCTGGTCCATAGGCTCTCTCTCAAACTAAAATGCTAACCCTAGCAAAAGTTAAGATGAATGAAACCAAAGATGCTCCTTAAGATCAAGGAAGAAATCAAGAGAAAATTTGAAGCAGGATTCCTCGAAGTTGCCAAATATCCAAAATGGGTTGCCAGCACTATCCAATCCCTAAAAAAATGGAAAAGTATGGATATGTGTTGATTATCGAGATCTAAACCAAGCCACTCCGAAGGATAACTTCCCATTACCATACATTAATACTCTAGTCAACAACATAGCCAAGAACTCTCCATTCTCCTTTATGGATAGATTCTCGTGTTATAAGAATATCAAAATTTACACCCGAAGACATGGAGAAAACTACTTGTATAACCATATAGGGCACATTTTGCCAGAAAGTCATGCTATACAGACTCAAAATCGTTAAAGTAACTTATAAAAGGGCATGGTGACACTATTCCATGACTTAATACATAAGGAAATCAAGGTTTACATGGATGATATAATTGCTAAGTCAACAAGAGAAGATGAGCATGCTATAGATCTTTAAAAGCTCTTCAAATGGCTATAAAAGTTTCAGCTAAAGTTAAATCTTGCCAAAGATGCTTTTGGTGTCACTTTGGGTAAGCTACTAGGTTTAATTGCTAGCAAAAAAGGAATCAAAGTTGACTCAAAGCTATCCAAAACATGCCACTGCTTTGAATTTAAAAGAAGGTAAGAAGCTTTTAATGAGCTGAACTACATCTCCAAATTCATATCCCAACTTAGTTATAAATGTGACCCTATCTTTCAACTTTTTTGTAAATAGAGTTCCGAGGAATGGAGTAATAAATGTTAAGAAGCCTTTGAAAAAGTCAAACACTATCTGTCAAACTAACTAGTGCTAGAACCTCTAATTCCTAATTGATTTTTGGTCTTTTACTTAGCAGTCTTTAACAAGTCTACTGGTAATATGCTCGGGCAACAAGATAAGTCAAGAAAGAAAGAGTAAGCAATTTACAACTTGAGCAAAAAGTTTACAGAGTGCGAAAACAACTACTCTACAATTGAAAAATTGTATTGTACTTTGGTTTGGAAGGCCCGAAGACTCAAGTACCATATTGCTAATCATGAGACTCAACCCTATTAGGCATTTATGCGAAGGCCCTGCATAATTAAAAAAATTGGCTAAATGGTAATGCTTGCCGTTCGAATACAATATTATCTATGTCAACCAAAGGCCATCAAGGGTAGCTCAATAGTCAACTTTTTAATGAGTCAAGCAACAAGTGACTATGAACCTTTGAACTTTAATTGCTTGAATGAAGATCTGATATGCATCACTGAAGGGAAAGATATCACTAGTCATGATTGATTGTGGAAAATGTACTTTGATGGAAAGTTAAATGCTTTAGGGCACAAAATCAGGCTGATATTGATTTCATCCAATAGGAGTCACTATCTTTTGTGTAGCTAGACTGAACTTTGACAACATCAACACCATAGCAAAATATGTAGCTTATGTCATAGGGCTCCAAGCGATTATCGAGAGAATTATCAAGACTTTACAAGTTTTTGATGACTCAGCCCTAGTCACTTACCAACTAAATGAAAAGTGGCAAACTTAAGATGCTAAACTAATCCATTATGGGAAATTGATCTCAAAACTCAGAAAAGAATTTGCTGATATCAACTTTTAGCACTTACCTCGGGAAAAGAACCAAATAGTTAAGCCTTAGCCACTTTGTAGTCCAAGTACAATGTTAATCGAGAATCAGATGTCGTGCTTATTCATAAGAGCATTTATATGACTTTAGCACATTGTCAAAATGTCAAAAAAGAGAAGGATGGCCTATCATGGTGTTTTAGCATGGCCGGGATACAATCCTAACTAGCCCGACTTAAAATGGTGTATGTACACTTTGTTCCTATATATATATATATATCTATATATCATTAATTTTTTATTTTAGGGGCAATATCATTATTATGTTTCTTATTCTAGGATTGAGTTGTTGAGACGAGATTGGTCACCTACTAGAGATTATATTTCTAGGATTATGAAACGCATAAAAATAAACTTCGAGATCTATAAAAATACTAGCGATTGCATAAAAGAGTTCAATAGTGGGTTACAATCAAAAGTAAGGATTGACTTCTCGTGATGCCAGATAATCAATACCGCATTATAATTATCATATTTAAAAGTAAAATTTTATTAAACAAATTTATTATTTGAATGAGAAAATCTGGTTTTAGATATTATTTAAAAATTAAAATATCTTTTGCACCTTTCAGGAAGACCAAAATAACACGAGAGTTTTTATTATTCTCTTTTGTACCTTGCTAAAGAGTTAGTGGAATATGAAAGGCTTTAAAAATCAAAATATCTTTTGTACTTCACTAGAGAACTGGTGGAATACAAAAGGTTTTACTTTTACAAAATTAAAAATCCTGACTTTCTTTTTGAAAAAGATATCTAGTTATTATAATAATCTATAGAACCTCTCTCATATTTTAGCGGAAATTTTATGTACTATTTTAACATCCAAGATATTGCCTTAACTTTTTTAAAAATTTTAATTTTATTAATATATTAATAATAATAAAAATCACCCTAAGATTTTATTTGGACAAAATGTACTAAACTCAACTCTAAGGACCTAAATGTGGTTGCTATAACCAACATGTCTTTTAAAGAATACCTTTGACCTAAAAATATCCTATGACCCTAAAGAACTTGGCTTTAAAATAAAATAAATGAAATCTCTAAGGAGGAACTTCAACCTATAAGTATCCTGTTATTCTAAAGATTTTAAAGCTTTATAAACAACCGAACCTATTTCTACTATACACTTTTGACGTAGAAGAATCCTAGTTATCATATAGGACTTGGTTCTAATAAAAATTACAAAAATATCCCTAAGGTCTACCTTTGACATAAAAGTATTTCGATAAGCCTGAAAGACTAAACCCTTCTATAAAAAGATGAACCTAACCTAATTACACACCTTTGACATATACTAGTGATCATAAAGGATAAGATTCTAGGTTAAATTATTAAAATGCCCTTAAGGTTTGCCTTCGATGTATACGTGTCCCAAAAACCTAACGGGATGGATAATATCATAAGCAAACAAACCTACTCCTATTATAGACCTTCGACCTATAAACATCCCAGTAATCACATAGAACTTGGTTATTAGGAAATTACTAAAGTACCCTTAAAGTTTACCTTTGACCTATAAGTAGCTTATAATCTGAAGGCTGGATGACTCTATAAAGATGAACCTATCCTTGTTACTCACCTTTGACATATATATATATATATATCCTGGTGACCCACAAAGATTCGATTCTAAGATAAATTACTAAAATAACCCAAAAGTATACCTTTGATGCATACAGATCTTGATAACCTAAAGGGCTGGATATCTTGAACAAATGGACCTACTCCGACTATACACCTTTGACTTATAAATATCCTAATGACTACAAAGGACTAAGTTTCAAAAAAATTACTAAAATACCCTTAAGCTTTACGTTTGACTTATAAGTATCCTAGTAACCTAAAAGACTCAAAAATGATATAAAATAAGAATCATACCTTCCATTGGTAACTTAAATATCAAGATTGACCTAAAATGAAAAAATTATAAATAGGTCCCTAAACTTTTCAAAATTGTATTTTGCTGCCCCATCGGATGATCAGAAGAATACGAAAGGTTTTAACAATTTCCATACTCCTACAAAAAACCCATAGGATTGCTACAAATAATTTTAAAATATCAAAATATCACATTAACTCTAAAATGCAAAGTTTTTGTAAATGGTCCTTAATATTTTTCTAACTTTGCAATTTAGTCCTTATAAAAAATAAATACATAATAAAACACAAAATTGATCACAATAATCATGGAAATTATACCAAAAACCACATGGTCAATTCAGCCAAACACTTATGGCCTTAGAACAAAAATTTTGCAATTTTGCAAATAAGTCTATAAATTTTTTAAAGTGCATTTTACACCCTAACAGAAAACTGAAAAAATACAAAAACTTTTTATAATTTCTACACCCCTACGAAAGACCATAGGAATGTTAAAAATATTCCCATGTATACCTAATTCGAGACCCTTTAGAATGGGGCATGGCTCTAACAAGATGAGGCCCTTATGGTTCATCACATGAAGTTTGAATTAGACATCTAAATAGGTTCTTGAATTGTTCCTTGATTTCGAAAAGAACTAATAGGGTACCTTAATCCTTTTCTATTGTAGGTTTATGTCAGAAAAAGTTTAATTCTAGTGGGAGTATCTTTCATACCCACAACAAGGCTAACACCTTGGGCAGGCTTAGGAATTTACACCTAGTAGGCTTTTTAGTAGCCCAACTAGAGGCTAACACCTTAGAAGGCAAAACTGCTTTACCCTTTCCTAAAATATTAGGTACCTATGCCCCTTCCATATGTATGCAGAATAATCTAATGCATATGTATGTGCATGTTGTGTTTAGGGGAACAATTTGCCTTTTATGACTCGATACTTTTTAAAAAATAATAATAATAACTCCTCCAAAATAATGCTGCAAAGGAAACCAAAGGGTTACTGAAAAATATCAAAAATATAAACAATATATACTAGAATTTTCGTATAAATAAAAAATATAATAAAATTTTTTAAAATATCAAGAATTATAGTTAAATGTCGGCTAAAACATAAAAAATCAAAATTTAGTTAACATGTAATTAATTTTAAGGCTGACTATTTAACCTTTTCTCTAGTAAAGTCATCAAGCTGTTGCAACATGGCTTGGATATGAATCCTAACTAGCCCAACTTAAAATGGCAAGTGCACCCTTTGTTCCTACATATATATATATATAT
>JBBYHO010053877.1:0-49546 GCA_038382025.1 Adansonia gregorii
TATTTTGTTATAGTATTATCAGACTTTAATTATAATTACTTGAAATAATAATAATAATAATAATAATAATAATAATATTCAAAAAAGTATTTAAAAATTTATTACTAACATGTATAAACTCTCAAATTTAATGAGTTTAACTAATTAAATTAAAAAAAAGTGATAGATGGATGATATACTTTATTAACAATGCTTTCAAAGCTCATAATATGATTTACTTTTTGATAAATTATTATTTTATCGTATATAGACCTACTCAAGGATCGGGCTATCCACTCGGCCCAATTGGGCCTGGGCCTAGGCTTTTATATTTTTGTTTTAGACTAGCCCGACCCGACTCGGAACATTGATTTTAAATTAAAATAACATATATTTTATTTGAATTTAACTATAAAATATATAAAAATTAATAAAAAATTATTCTTTAATGTGAAGAACAATAATTCTAATTTGAATAAGCGGGTCAAGGTACATTAAAGGGATTTAAAAAAATTTGAGGCATGACCCGACCCAATCCATGAGCAAGTTTAATCATATTTGAAATATAAATTAAGTTTTTAATATTTAACTAAGTTATTAAAAGAATATTAAAATACAATTCATTAATTAAAGTTTTTAATTTGTAAAAAATTTAATTATTATAATTTTTTCATATTTATTTTTAGTAGTAAATTTGAGTTTAGGTTCTTTTAGGTTTGAGTCATTTTAGGTTTAGGTCATTTCCAGTTTAGGTTTTTTCAGGTTCGAGTCATTTCAGGTTTAGGTTATTTCATGTTTGGGCTTTTTCGGGTTCGAATTTTTTTAGGTTTGGGTGATTGACTTTTTGGTCAAATCGAGTTTGGTTCTGATTTGACTTGGATTTTTTCAAGCGTGTTCTTGGGTTTGGGTTCATTTTGCCACCTCTAGTTTAGTTTAGATCGAACAGTAATGTAGTTGGAAGATTTAAGCTTGTATGAACAATCTCTTAAACCAAGTTTCTGTAGACGTCGATTCTATTATGTGAAATAGACACAAACTTATAAATATTTTATTTTATTTTTTCTTAAAACAAGTTAGAGGAATGAATAATCATACAAGAACAGAAATAAAGTTAATTGCAATTGATAAGAAAAACTCATAAGTTAAAGACTTTAAGGTGAAAAGTATTACTAGTCAATTCATTCATAGCTTCTTGCTCTTAATACTGAGAGAAAAATAAAATAAGAAAATGACGTTTATATATATATTGAAACAATTTATTTAACACATTGAAGGCAATGAAGATAGCAAAGATATTTTACAAATGAACACTGCTCACCTTGAGCAATCAAGATGTAGTTATTTGTTCACATAAATAGTCTATCAAATGAATTGAAAAATAATAGAAAAAATTGTTAGGATTGATTTTTGTGATGTACACTTGATGGAAAGATTTAATTGTAAAATTATAGAAAACAGGTTGATGCTTGATAGTATTTGATTTGCAATTTTGTTTAATTATTTTTGGCATAATAATAGGATTCTAATCTTTTTCATAAATGAAATTTCAAAAAGGGAATATCTCAGGCGGATAATCAAAAATTTTTGAGGGAAAATCATTTACGAAGGTGATGTTTGTTTAAAGTTTTACCATTTGTGTTAAACGTAAAAACTCATCCATATGTCTTTTATTCTTTGGTCCGAGTCAGCAAATTGCAGTGCATTGCAGGTGATATGAATCTCAGTATCATGGTTAACATTTTTAAATGGCATGCTTTCTATTTAATTTCAACTTAGCACATATTAATTTTATGTCATATCAACATATTCTTAGTCACACTCTAAATATAAAAAAGCAAAATAAAATAAAGATAAACTTATTAACTAATTTTTTTTAGAAAAATGTTAACTCTTATAAGAAAAAACAACTCGAAAAATTCCCCAATTAAATAATCCCAAAAGCCTATCAAAATCCAATTTTTTTTTCAAAATACTCCAGTAAATAAATTGGGTTTTTAGTATTGTTTGCCTTAGATTGGGTTTGTTGTTTTTATGTACAGCAGGAGAATTTGGTGGTAATCATTAATGATTAAATAAGGATTTTAAAAAGTAAAATTGGTGGGTATTTGTAAGTAAAAATGTTTAGTTGAAATTCTTAATATTTTGTAAATGTTGTTTTGGTTTTTGCAATTATATAGTGCATTAAAGTTCTCTATTTTTTTTTTCAAATTTATCTATTTGAAATGTTATTGTTTTGACTTAATTTGTGTGCGTTTTGAAGGTGTTATTTTATAAACTTTATAGTAATTATTATTCACTTTAAGGTTGGTTTTTAAGATGAGCTTGGTGTTTTTCTCTCATTTGTAATATTTATCTATCTTTATTTATGTTCTCATTAATTTTTTGTCCATATTTTATCTTATAAAAGTAATATATTTTTATTATTTGTAGTCATCGTGCAACAACATTATTAATTTTTACACATGTATTTGGATGGAACTTTTGTAAAAAAATCCAAAAATATTTTATGTTGGTTGAGATATTGATGTATGCAATGTTAACTTTGATGTGGTATCATATTAACGTGTGATGTGGTTGAAATAGAAGTGTATAAGTATGTTAAAAGTTTTTTTTTATTTGACACTAGGTTTTGAATTTGAAAAGTCTTTATCTACCTTTATTTATTTCTTTATGTTTCCAAAAGTCCTTCGTTTATTTGTCATCTTTTAAGTATAGCATATTTTTATTATTATGGTCAATGTGTAATAATTAGAGGTGTTCATAGGTTGAGCCATAGCCCAATTTTTTTTATTTTTCTTGCTTAGGCTTAAATTCAGCTGACCAAGCTCAAAAGTTGTAATTGCTATTTAAAAATAATAAAAAAATTAAAAAAATTATTATTAAATTTAATTAAAAATACTTATAATAATAATTTTTGATTAGTTTGAACCAAATTAAAAAAAAAAAGTTGTATTTAAAGCTTGGCTTGGATGAGTAATTCAACTTATGAACAGGTTTAGTAATAACATTTTGACTTTTATTATAAATGCATTTCGTTAGAACTTTTGTGAAAAATCTAAAAGTATTCTATGTTCGTGGAGATGTTAGTTACAGGATGTTGACCTTAATATGGTATTGTGTGATATGGTTGAAGAAGTAGGTATAGGTCTATTAAATTTTTTTATTATTTAAAACTAGGTTCTAAATTTGATGATAGGTTAGTATTGTGTTTATTATAATGCCTTTTTCAACGTAATAAAATATATAAGGGAAAAGGGAAAGACACAAGTTTGATGTGCATAATTGAGTTAATGTTCCAAAAGTGGTTGAAGATTTTATTGGATTGTCATGTTATGAAAATAATAAGGGAGGGGAACAAAATAATGATACAGAAATTATTGAGTGTAATGGGCAAATTGGTTGTCGACATTAATGTAAAAACCACTTCAAATATAGATATGGGTGGCAATGATGACAAGTTAGATGATATTAACCTTTATGGGTAACTTGACAATAATAATGAGTTTGTAAATGTAAAGGAAAAAAGAAGTTGATGGTTGTAAGGGTAACTCTAAAGATAATGATAACAAGCCCTTAGGGGATTTTAAATGGGTTTTAGATAAAGAGAATAGAGAGATATAAGAGATTAGACATGGTCTATCAAGTTTTAAGAGAAAAAACAAAAGAGAACTTCACCATATTGAAATCTCAATTGAGTTAGCTTACGGATCTAATCTAAAAGATCAAGACAAGAGGCAACTTTTAAGAAAAAAATATAGTAAGTATAGTGTGGCATGGAAGAACACTGAAGATGGAGTGAAATTAATTGCATAAACTTTTTAAATGTAGACAATTATGAAAATTATTGGGTATAAGGAAGTGGTATATAACATTAGATTTCGTGGTGAATAAAATCAAAAAAGGGTGAATTGATTTCTCAAAACCTTTTGCAAATTAAAACTTTGAATATATCAATTGAGCAATCAAAACAATGGGCTTGGAGTTGAAATTTAGTGAACAAATAAATAAGTAAATGAGTAAATATAGATAAGCAAAAACAATGATTTATAAATGTTCAGCTACCTTGCCTACGTTCTCTCTATTGGCCTCACTTGCTTAGGAGTTTTACAATTCACTAACTTGAATCATTACACTTCAAGGACAAGGTATAACCTTTATAACTCTTTATCTTTTAAAGAAAAGATAGCAACCTCTAACCTTCATCTTTAGTGGCTAAGATCAAATCCTTAATGGCCAAGTAAGAACCTCTTTTTTTATAAGGTTTTGAGTGTAAACAACATAACCTATAAAGGTTGAGTGTTTATAATATTGACCTTAAGAAAGGATAAATTTTAAAGATAGAATTTCCAAAGGAATACAAATATAAAAAAATTAATCCTATATACAATTTGAACTACTTAAAAAGCTGAAATAAATGAAATATTTGGCTATGTGCTCATACTTTTCTTTATTCTTTTTTTGAGGAGTGTTGGTGAAGCCTATTTATAGCTTAGAAGTAGTTTATGGTCATTGGAACTTATTAAGAATGCAAAAGATAGCTATTGAAAGCTTCATTAAAGTGATTTTGTTCATTCCTGTGATGATATATCGATGCATTTGCCTTATATATAGATACATGGCATTTAAAGTTGCAAAATATGGCCATTAAAGCGTGATGTATTAATATAGGAAAAGGTTGTATTGATGTAATTCATCATGTATCAATATATTTAAGGGTTTTAGGTTAGTTTAGCTTTTGCCAAGCAGTGTATCGATATATACGCTTAAGGTATCGATACATTCATATGAAAATCAATTTTAAAATATTTTTCATGACTTTAAAACTTATAAAATTTATCTAAAAAATGTTTTATATCGAAGTATACATTAAGAACATATTTTTTAATGATATAAAGAATTAAAAACATTTTTGTACTTTTCCAAAGTATTTTTAAATTCAAAGAAAAATACTAAGTTAAAAATATTTAATTACAAGTTAGTTGATGTAACAATGAAGCAAGAAAACAAAGTTCAAGGGGCACCGGAGTTGATACCCCAAGGCGCATCTCGACGTTTAAGTCAGCAAGATAGAATAAAGGGAAGTAGATGAAAATGTAACCAAGTGGATGATCTTATCTTCAATAAGTTGCTTGCATCTTTATATATAGATTTAATGAGTTATCTAGTCCATCTCAAATTCTTATAGAGATGCGATATTACCTAAAATAAGTTCACCATTATCCTGAAATAAGGTTTATCCCCTTAGTAAGCAACTTATCCGGTTGCAATCTAAGGGATATAACAATTGCCTCTAAAGATGTAGATGGTTATAAAGTGACGATTCACAATCCTAAAGGAAGATGATCTAAATCTCGTGGATGACAAGAGACCTAAAAATAACAATCCTTGGGTCACCAATATGCATCAGCCAATATAGGTTGCCAATATGATCAAATTTTTTCATTTTGGTACTTTATTTTTTGAGTTTTTGAATCTTAAATTTTTTGGGTAGCATGACAAGTGCAATTAATGCTTTAGTTGCATGGTTTTTATCCGAGATGGACATGTGGCAATTTGTTGGAAGTAACAAGATTACATGGGGTTACATCAAATCCTTTAAATAGTCTCAAATTTTTAGTTTTATTTCTATCAGCCATTTAAGCTCTTTTTTCTTTCACTTTCTTGTAAAGTTTCTAAGTTTTCTTCTTCTTTTTCTTTCATTGTCCTAAGTTTCCTTTGTCTCAAAAAATCGGAGAGGTAAGGTAACACTATCATTGTTATCGATATCGTGCTGGTATTGGCCATACTGGTTTTGACGTATAACAGTAACGGTGATAGTTTATTTCATTTCGATCTGTATCGGTCGTATCGATAGGTATAAGCCTATTTCAGTGGTACTAGTCGAAAATAATTGTACTGATCATTACATAATATAAGCTTGTAAAAAAAAATTTAAACCAACATTGATATTAAATATAATGAATATTATACATAATTACTCATAAATTTGATGAATACTGGATATAATTATTCATAAATTTGACGATCATTAAAAAATTTCAGCTTTAATACTTAACTGATATTTGATTTTCTTATATTTGATGAAATTTTTTTCAACATTATATATAATTGATGAATATTTAATATATAAAATTTATTTAATCTCATTTATTTCATATTTGAAAATATTTTTCATATATATATTAAAAATATCTAAACTTGGAAAAACCTAAAACGGTATACCGAAACACATTAGTATCAGTATATACTTGAATTAGAATAAAAATGGTATGTCCACCAGTATGGTACTAACTATCTTAATCATTGTTTTTTGTTCTTTTGTATTTTCGTATTATTTCTATTTTATTGGTTTTAAAGATTATTGGATGGTCCTTTATCGAACTCGTTATTCAACAAAATTGATTGCGAGAAAAGGCTAACTGGAAATGAATATTAGAGAAGTTGTTAGGCAATCATTGTGAACAATGTTTAGGTGGATAAATGTAGCATTTGACCATATATAGAAGTTGAAGAAGAGGTGACAGGGCCACTGGGAGAAAGTCAAGTTCAAGGAGTGGAGCAAACCTTAGAGGAGGAGTTTTCCCCCAAATGGCGACAATATTGATGCAACAACGAAGGGTGTTCTGTAGGAAAGGTCGATGAAATGCCTTAACAATAGGCTTGCAAGACAAAAATGGTCAGGAGTTGTTGAAGTTGATACCTTGAGGCACACTACAATGCTTAACTCAGTAAGATAAAGTAAGGGGAAAGTAGATGAAAACGTAATTAAATGGATGGTCTTACCTTCAATAAGTTACTTACGTCTTTATATATAGATTTGACCAACTCTATACTCCATCTCAACTTTTTATGGAGATATGATAAAGGTTAAATTTATCTAAGATGAGTTCACCATTATCTTGAAATAAAGTTTATCCTTTCGATAAGTAATTTATCTAATTGTAATCTAGGGGATATAATAAAGCTAATTAAGCTTAAGTTTTTGTTATATCAAAATTGAGATTAATTCAAAGCTAAAATAACTAATATATAAGAATAAGTAAGAAGAGTTACTTTGATTCTTCAGATTTAATGCCTAGATTTAAGCTTGGTTTGGTTTTTGAAAAATAGAGATAATTCAATGATGCTTTGATGTAATTGCTTAAAGATTTGATTTTAAGAATTTTAAATGATATGTGTTTCCATTCTTTTCTTTGTTTATTAGTAATATTGAATTGGTTTAAGATTTAAAGTTGCCTATTTGTTTATTTTTAGGGTTTATGTGATTTAATAATTACGTAATTCCAAAAGCTTAGCATAAATTTTATTTCAAACATTAGTTTGCAGTTTGGTAGAAATGTATCATAACTTTAAATTTTTTTGTTGGGAAAAATGTTCACATGTAGTGGGATTATCCTTAAAAGGTATACTATCAATTGGGTGAGTTGGTTGGTTTCAAGTCGAGTTATTTTGAGTTTTTAAATTTTTAGGTCATGTTAGGTTTGGGTTATTTTGGGTTTGGATTGTTTTGATTTAGGTAAATTTAGGTTTGGGTCAATTAGGTTTAACACTCGAGTTAATTGAGTTTAGGTCAATCTAGATTTCAGTTATTTTAGATTTGGGTCAATCAAATTTAACATTTAGGTTGATAAGGTTCAGGTTATTTTGGGTTTAAGTTTGAATCGATCAAGTCTAACACTCAAATTTATCATGTTTGGTCATTTTATAGATTCAGATCAATCAAGTTTTGAAGGGATGTCAATCTTAGTAAAGTCTGGCCTCATGCATATATCGGGTTTCAAAAATTAACAAAATAACAATAAAAGAGTCTAGAAACAACCAGACTTCCCTATGGACTTTTAGGGAGGGACTTACACGTAATGAACTTTAAAATTTTTCATTGGAATTTAAGCATCTATTTGTTTAGAGATTGTCTGACTTTATGATATCATAATCTGGAGTTAAATCAATTCAAATAATCTTCTTGAAAAGATCTTTGAGATCATAAGTAACACATGTATCCTGCCTCTAACAGTTATCCACATAGATGGTTGTTGAAACCTTTTTGAAGCTGGATAATTCTCTAATGTTAGCCAACAGGCTTGTTAAGCCTCAACCCAAAGGTAAAGAAGGATCCATTTTCAAACACCAAACTACAAACAATTATAAAAGGTAGATGGTGTAACACTAAGAAAAGGAAAGAGACGGTGGCATAATATGGGGTGATAGCTATAAGGAATTAAAAATATTTTTGCTCAAGCCAAAAAGAAAAAATTCTTTCACTTGATTCAATCATCAACTTTCTTAACCAATATTATTTTTTTTAATCTATCACCTTTTTATATATTAGCTCAATCCAACTCTTACTAGGAGTAAGGAAAATTTTTAATCAAATTGAAACTCTTACTTGATGTAAAACTCTTTTCACTATTTGAGTAACTTATTCTGAGCAAACACCTTTTTTTTCTTGTCATGGCTACTTTTGACCCAAAATAGCCTAAGGAGAATTTGGCCAACCTATGGTCCACGGGTTTAAAACCTGAGCTTAAGCACCACGAAGAAGTAGGCTAGATAAAAATTCCATAAGTTTTAATTCTATAATTTAAAACTCTTTATTTATCTTAATAAACAATATTTACCTAATAAATATAATTATCTAATAATTATCAAATTAGATAAATAAATTGAAAAAACTTAATAGCTACTATAATTATCCTAATGAATTTTTTTTGATAAAATTCTTATTTAGTTAAAAACTAGTTTTAACCTAATATTAATCTTGTTTAATTATTATTAAGCAATTAATATAACAGGAATATTTTATGAGATATTCGGGCGAGAGGTTAGCGAGAGAAATTTGATTCACACTCAAAATTTTTGGTCTAGGTGAAATACTATTCTCACTAAGAAAGGTGTGTCCACAGGAACATCTTCATTTAAACATTATTTAAACAAGATAATCTCATCCACTATGTCTTAATTAGACAAAAAAAAATTTAGATTTCACAAATCCAATTTCATCTTAATAATAAATCTTAATTGAGTTATTTCATTAAGTCCTCTAATTTATTATTTTTTTAGTTAAGCCATACTTAATTAAATCCTGGATTAATCTAACATATCTATCTAATTATGACCCATTAGGTTGCTAATATGTTGCAGTGAACGTAAGTGATCTCATTAATCATGTTCATAGATTAAGAGCAGGATCTACCAACACATCATATCTGTCCAAATGTTGAAAAGTTAGTGTAATCTCATTGAAACTTTTCAATAACTAATTTATCAGTGCAGTATGGTCTTTTCATCATATATCCTGAAATTAGCATAAGCATGGTGTAATGTCTACCCATGCTTCACCAAGTTAGATCTTATAACTTATGGTTAATAATCATGAATCTATGTGGAAGAAATTCCTCATAGTTTATTATGCTATGGCTAGAGACTTTTAATCTTATTAACCATAGTTGAGATCATCTAAGATATGTCTCCAATGTTATTGGGAGTTGAGAATCCTCTCTACATTACTTATTTATTTGCCATATGCTTTTAGGCATGCTAGCATAGGTATCCATCCTATGTGGACCCGTTCGCAATGATATTTAAGTATATCACTCCTAGTATGAGATGACTTCCTCTCATAAGTTTGAGGGCCATTATATA
Organism: Adansonia gregorii; assembly: GCA_038382025.1. Classification (NCBI taxonomy): domain Eukaryota; kingdom Viridiplantae; phylum Streptophyta; class Magnoliopsida; order Malvales; family Malvaceae; genus Adansonia; species Adansonia gregorii. The sequence goes on from JBBYHO010053877.1 coordinate 9,622, forward strand.
GATTGGCACATGAAAACATATTCCATAGAGACTTAAGTAACTAATACCAAATTGTGTTCTCATATGGGTTAGGTTTAGTGAACTTGTTTCTATAAAATAAGCACTCTATGTCATTTTAAGTATCTTACATGCTTTAAACTATAAGATTAGTTGCTTACATCCTAAGTAAAAAGGCATAATACGAGTTGGTCTTTAAGCATTGTTAATGCCCGTCTTGATAATACAATAACCAAGAATATTTTGAGGAACTAGGCATTGATGCATAAGAATCCCATAATTACAACACTTTGCAATTCCTTGGCAAGGCCTTTCAAGTTCCATAGGCTTCATCCAATTAGTGGTTTCATGATAGTAAATCATGCTATTAACATGAAAGAAAACATTATGTTTACTAAATTGTAATGGTTATATAATTAATTGACTGTATATTCTATTTCCCAATTCGATTAGTTCAAAAGCATACACTAACATCTCCCACTTCCACTTGAAAGAATCATATGCTCTTAGTGTCTTTTATAGAGAATATGTTTATTAATATGTGGTAATCTTTATTATCAAGTAATTAAACATTTTGGATCACAATGAGACCTTGATTTCAGTCATATGGCTTAGTTGTCTTACAACATTTAGAATCATTAATTGGCTCTATAACTAATGATCCAAAACTAAATATTTTCATAAGGTTAAAATAAAAATAATTTGTTTGGTGGCTTATGGATATAAACATGTAATCTCTCTAGTTTGGAACCCTTTCCAAAATTACATCTAAGATTTTACTATCCATTATCACTTTAGACATGATTCTTAACTTTTCATACTTTATGTATGTTCCCATTGAATCTTCCATTTGTAAGATTTTGTAGAAGGTATCTAATTAAAAAACTCTTTTAAATTCCAATTGATTTGGCCTTAACATATTTGCTATATGTTTAATTGATATAAATGATGGACAAAGTTTGCAAAACAAATCTACTATGATTTATTAAATGTGGAAATGGAATGGCATGGCATCCATATGCTAGTAATAGCAGATATATGTTTATAACATTATCCTAAAAATAAAATTTTCCTAATTTGGCCCATAATTATTAAAACTAAAATAAAAAAACAAAAACATCCAATTATTTATACTAACAAATATAAAAGTTTGCAGTAACTCCCATAATTCAAGCAGTAAGCCTAAACTACTTCAGCTGAATTGCCTCATCCTTTTTAGTCCATCATTATTTATCTCTCTTTTTGTTTGTCCATGATTCTTACAATATTTCAAAAATATTTAGTACTAACAACCAAGTTTCATATACCACAAGAAAGTAAATGATTTAAAGGTTTATACTTAAGGTAGAATCTTTTTTCATTTTTTTCTTTGACTATTTTAAAGTACTCTTTACAGTTTTCCTCCAATGATCGACCCTTTCACAATGATGGCAAGTCTATTTTTTTGCTTCATTAACCTTTATGCCATTAGTAGGATTTAAACTATTTAAGCGAAAAGGCATATCTTATTTTCTTCTTCTTAGATTTTTTAGACAAAAAGGAAAACCAAGTGGATGACCTTTTTATTAGCGATGCATTTTTCAGTGTTAGTAACACGTTCATTAAACCTAAAAGGTTATCTGAAGATGGTTCATGTTGAAATTCAACATAAACTGGCCAAAGCTAGTAGATAAAGAAGATAAAACCTAATCAATGGACAACTTATGGTCCATAACTCAACATAATTGCCGAAGACGAGTAATCTATCCTATTATTATTAGCACTTGAGATTTAACTTTAGTTCTTTCTAATATCTTTGTTTGGAATAATTCTCTCGAGATGTTAAACTTTTCAGCGTGTCTTTCTTGATTGAACAATTCTTTAAAGTTGAGGATAATGTCTTGAACAACTAGTTTCATGTTATTTCTAGAGGTCTGGCTCCATGCTCGCCAGCATTACACATGCAGTTTACTAAAAATCTTCTTTAAAATTCATACAGATAGCCTATACTTCTTTAGAAGCATCACTGAAAGGCTCATTGGCTATGGGTTCATCATGGACATAAGTTTTTTTTCTTGTTTCAAAATAAATTTAAAATTATAGAACCAATTTTATGAAATTTGTTCATGTTGGCCAAATCAACTTGTTAGCATTAATATGCTACAAAGTGAGAATTTTGTAGTCATTTTTACTTGTTTATATCGTATATGAATTTGAAACATGCATAGTGTCAATTACGTGCCATAGGCAATCATTACGTTAGGTTTTAATACATTAATGATTATGCTTATTATTTTTTCAAAATTATAATCCTCTATTATAATTCAAGAAGTTCAACGTTTGAATCTTCTTAATGAGCTAGGACCTCTTTCATCCTTCCATGACCTTAAGTCTACTCAACAAACCCTGTAAGAACTAATTAGGTAAGTAACTTAGTCTATTGATTGTATCTCTACACAACTCTTAGATATATTAGATGGTAACTCTTTACCTAAATGCATCATTTGCATTTCGCTTATCCACTGCCTCTAAAGCCATGGGTCAAGGTGTAGACATATGGACAACATAGCCTTTAGTTGAGTAAGCCCCATTATTCATAACTCAAGAAGTTTGGATGGTAAGCTTGACCTTGAGTTAGCTCACAAGTTTCTTGCAGTGGGAACCCGAGTATCTTATTATGAATAATAGAAGATGACTAATCATGCTTAGGCATCGACTTAACATTTTACAAGGGATTTTTTTAATATTATTCAAATATAATTGATTTGCAATTTGATTACATGGTTTTTGGCATTCATTTGATCATATATATCACTTATATAAGTAAGCAAACTAAATCTATCACATGCAATGAACTAGGATGATATGGACTTTTAACTAAACTAGTTTCTTTGAGCCATTGGGAAACTAAGTGGTTGATTTCCTATAAATACCTTACATATACTTCACAAGTCTTCATGGTAATCTTCTTGGTCTTTATTTTGGTGCCATCTCCTTAATATCTTGGAATACATACATTCTTTAATTATATACAAATTCTAAATCTCTAACTATGTAACAGTTGCAAGGTTTGAATTACATAGGTTTGAAAAAACCTTGAGTTGAATTTGAGAGAAGTAAAGTGAAAATATAATTTTACAGTCTTAAATAAAGATATAAGGTGGGGTTCACAAAACCTTTTGATAAAAAATAAAATACCCAAATAAATCAGAATAAACTATCCACAACCGAGTCATACTAAGGTCTAGTCCATAATCATCCATCATGCTTTGACAATCTAACTATAAACAATATTTATGTGTAGCTAAGATTACATGTATTCCATACATAAATATAAATAAAACAATTTTAAAAAAAAATTATCAAAGCATCTATAAGAAACAGTCATGTATTTTAAAATGTTTTTAACTAAGTTCCCAACTTTTAGGAAGTTTTTTTTAAAAAAAACACTACTTTGCTTTTAAGTGTTTTGTCCCTACTAAGGTAGATTCTTTTAATTGCATTCTTATTAGGTTTCTAAAGTTGACATCTTTATGAATTAAGATCATAGTAAATTTATTTTAATAAAACAATTTAAGAAAACTAATTTAAATCCTTTACTAACATGTCTATTTTAGGAAATTTTGTTGTCTTAAAACCTTTTAGTTTTGTAAAATCAATCCTAACTTTTAGGAATCTCATTCATTGAATAACCCATATCTAATCCAACTATAATTCATCGCAAAATTTCATGAATTAGATTCCCAATTTTTAGAAACTTCACTCCCACTAGAAAACTAGTTCTAATGGAAGTAGGATTTTACCGAGTGGAGTCCTTGATATAGGTAATCTCTATGGCAATTCGAATGGCCTTTGACTACCACTTTTGAAGGATGTTTAGGAGCTGTTTTAGGTTATAGAAATATGCATTAGGGGCTGCTAAATATAAATCCATAGTAACAATCAATGGTAACAACTTTGCCATTCAAATGCACGTTTTTCAGCAAACCGGGTGAAGCAACATTTTTCATAAATTCCAACAATATAACCAACCTTTAAATCAAATCATATTTAATTAACTAGCTGACCTAAGTTGCAAAAAAACTATGAAATGTTTCCATAATGATTTTAAGGTGTATTATGGGTAAAAACTTTTCCAAAGTTACTTGAAAAATTTTAACTTTGAGATTTCTACACACTAAGTTTGAGATCATTTTTCTTTAAGTCAAAACATGTGTAAATAAAGTAAAATCAATTTTTATACATATATTATGGTAAAACCAAAATCTAAAATTTTATAAAAAATCAATTTTTATTAACAAGAAAGTAATTGTCAAATCAAGTTTAGAAATTGCAAAACAACTTCGCAAGAAAACATCAGTTATCATAATTTTAATGCGTATTTAATCCAAATTGAAAGCAAACAATTTTTATCAATTATTAAACCTTTTAGTCTTGATTAGTACACATTTTATGCATGCTGTCTAGAATTAAGACAATGTATAAAAAATTATTTTCAAATATTTACGGCCTGAAACTTATAGATCAATGCATGTGACGTCAAGATGTCAATCACCATGATTTAGCCTATACTTACTACGCATAATCTGCAACCTACAGGCTCATACACCACTTGAAAGGATGTTAATCCCAAGAAAGTTCAACTTCATGCATATATTGGACTTAAAAATCAATAAAATAAGGATAAAAAGTAGCGAACGACATAAACATAGAAATGTCAAGACTTCTCTAGGGATATTTAGAGTGGGACATAAATGTAATAAACTTTAAATTTTTCATCAAAATTTAAACATCCATCTATTTAAAGATTAATAGACTTTTAGATGTCATAATCTATATTTAAAACCAATCTAAATAATCTTTAAGAGGTGGTGGCAATGGCTTTTTGAAAGATTTCTATGATCATGAGCAGCGCACGTGTCCTACCTTTAACGGGTTATCCACATAGATGGCCATTAAAAGTTTCTTAAGAGTCAGTGGTTTTTAAGTGCTAGCTAGAAGGCTTGTTAAGTCTCAACTAGATGGTTAAGAAAAATCCTCTTTCCAAACACTTAAAGTAATGATAATTCTAGAAGCTAGATGGTACAAAACCAAGAAAAGAGAAAGAAAGATGGCACAAGAGGGGGGTGGCAGCTATGAAGAACAAGGAATATTGTTTTCTCAACCAAAAAATAGAATTCTCTCACTTAATTCAATAATCAACTCTACCAATATTATTTTTCTTTAACCTATCACCTTTTTATCTAATAGCTTAATCCAACTTATATTAAGAAGAAAGAAAAGTTCTAATCAAATTGAGACTCCTAATTGATGTGAAACTCTTTTCACTCTTTAAGTAATTTCTTAAATCAAACACCTTTTTCCTTATCATAGCCAAGCTAGACACTAAAATAGCCTAGGGAGTATTTGGCCAACCCATGGTCCACAGGCTTAAAACCTTAGTTTAGGTGCATGATGGGTAAATAAGCTAAATAAGTTTTCAATGAGTTTTTAGTTATAATTTAAAACTCCTTATCTATCTTGATATAAATATAATTACCTAATAATTATAAAATTATATTAATAAATTTGCAACTTTAATTGCTAGTACAATTATCCTTATGAATTTTATTTTTCATAGATTATTTATCTAGTTTAAACTATTTTAAAATTAATATTAATATTTTTTAATAGTAATTATCAAATAATAATTATCATAAAAATAATAATCACTCAGAGGTTAGAAAGAGAGAAATTTGAATCGTAACAAACAACTGGCCTAGTTGAAATCCTATTCTGAGTAGGACAAGGTGTATCCACTTGGACATGGTATGTTATAATTTGAACATTATTTAGACAAGACAATCTTATCCACCATGCCTTAATTAGACAACAACATTTAGATTTCACAAATCTAATTTTGTCTTAAAATAAATCCTAATTGAAGTATTTAATCCAATCCTCCAATTAATTACCTTTTGTTTAATTAAATCATACCTAATTAAATCGTAGATTTAATCCAATAAATCAATCTTATTGTGTGTGAACCATTAGGTTTCCAATATGTTAGCAATGAACATAATTAATTTCATTGATCATATACATATATCAAGAGAGGGATTTAGTAACTTATCATGACCACCTAAATGTTGAAGAGTTAGTATGACTTTATTGAAACCTTTTAATAACCAGACAATTAATGTTGTATGGGCCTTTTACCATATATCCAAGAATAGTAGGATTTTGGCTTCCAAGTTGAAGTACTTTAATTTGACCCGTGACTATCAAAATCCTAAGAAAACTTTACCCTGGTCCTTTCGAACCAGCCTATATATACCTTAGTCTCACTCCTAAAGCATGCATTTCCTTCGCGTTTGTAAGGATGAGCATGATGTAGTGTCTTTTCTTACTTTATATTAGATCTTTCAACTTATGGTTAATGATCATGAATCTATGAGGAACAATTTTTCATAATTCATTATGCTTTGGCTAGAGACTTTTAATCCTAATAACTGTTGGATATCAATAGGCCCATAAGTGCGTATAAATATGAAATACATATACCAATATGTAGGTCATCGTATGTAGATACATTGTGTATAAATACATTGTATGATTGATATATATGATTGTAGACACCATAGTTTGTCCAAGTCATCATCTAAGGTATTAGAAGTCATTATTCTAAACATCGTTGGAGTCATTTGAATGAGCAAAGATCAGTTTCCCATTATTTTTTGACTAAGGTAAGGTATTCAGAGAGCTTAAGGTATGTGTAAGTCACATTGGTGTGCAGTATTGATACCAAGCTTTCATATCACTAAAAATTTGAATTTTCACATGTACTATTGATATAAAAGGGTTTGGTATTGATATCTAAGGTATGGTATCGATACTTGGCATGTTTGTGTCGATACAAGCTTTGACAGTGGCTAAAATCATGATTTTTGGTCAAATGTATTGATACACAAGCAAGAGTAATGATATAGGCCTTCGTAGTATCGATATAGGTTTCTAAGTCTTGAGATTAGGAATATTTTTTGTTCTTGGTATCAATACAAACTGCATTGTATCGATATTGGTGGACAAAATTTGCTTCATGTATAGATACATTAAGGCATTTTTACCTAGTTCGAATCATTTTTCAACCTTTGCACCATTGATCTTAAAATCAGACTTAGACATGTTTTTTGCACCAAAAATCATCAAAATTCATTCCAAGCCTCAGGTTTAGAATTATGTTTAGATTTAAACAAAAATTTGAGGCCCAAATACCCATGATGAAGATATTTTATGACATTATCCAAGTTGCTAAAGGATAAGATTGATTTTTCTTAATGCTCAACTACATAACCTAGCCTTGATCCATTGTTTTTCCTGAGCAAGCCAATGACTTCGTATGGCAACTAAGCATAGTATCTTGTCCCTACATGAGGTACATGCATCAAAACCCTATAATACTCTTGCTTTTTACATTTTCTTGTCTTCATATTCACATGTCTGTATATGCCATCTTTGGCTCAGTTGAGAGGTTCATACGCAGATAACACAGAACCTTACTTATTATACACATATCTTTAGCAAAAAACACTCACTTTCATGCATTCTCTTAATATTCCTTAACCACCAAAAAACCCTTCTCTATTCCTATAGCTCTTTAAAACCACTACTAAAACCTTTCCAAAACCTTCTATTCCACTCATTATTCCTCTTAAAATCTCTTCCATCAACATCATAACTAAAAACCCTCTTTTTTCATCACTTTCTTGCTAATTAACATCCAAAGAAAGAAGAAGGTGAGTTAAAAATTATTGCTCAATGAAAAAGACTAAAGCTTGAAGCTTTAGTACATTTTCCCCTTGTTTTATATATTTTCTTATTTTTTTGAATTTACATTATCTTAGTGACCTTTTTTATGTTACCATGGCCCTTTTAATATTCTCATGCATTATTGTGGCCTTGGTTGGTGGTAGTCTTAGGCTTTTTATTATCCTTTTGATGCCTTGACTTTGCTTAGATGCTTAAACATGCCATATTTCATTTTTATCATCATAATAGCCCCCGTTCATGCATTTTTTGTCATGTTTCATCCATCTTTATATGTACAACTCATACTTGAATATTCATCCAAATCTGTCTTCAGCATATTCATGCATTTTTTTACACCTTGGTAGGTTTATATAACAAAAATTTCATCTTGAAAATTCTAGCATATTTTTCCTGGTTTAAACATGTTTATATCATCATCCATGGTTTGATTCTAGATGTCATTTATGAGGCTAATATTCTCATATATATTTGTCATCACATTACATTTTGGCCACCTTTTCCATTATCAAAATATTATCTTTATTTGTTTGAATGTGCTGTCCATATTTGCCTTTATGTATGTTACATCTTGTTCATAACATTTTTGTTAAAATGCTTGCTTGTTTGTTGGAAAAATCTAATTTTCAGAAACCCCAAGTCTATGCTACCTCCAATAGACGAAGATTAGCATAGATTTAATGTTTTCTTATAGCTGATCCTCTAATCTTAAGGACAAATCAAACTTTTTGGTTTGGGTTCATGGTTGAATAAGCTCAAAAATGCTTTTTATATTAGAAAAATGATCCCTTTATTTGTTAAAAAATATTAAGCCTCAATTTTGAGTTTAATACCCTTATTTGTGGCATAATAAATAAGCTGTTTCCTTGTTCCAAACTACTCCAAGATTATGGAGTGAATTCACAATGCCCATGTCATTTTTTTCTCTGTGGCATAAAGATTCGAACATCCGTGGCTTGAGGTTAGTCTAAGAAACTCGAAAATACCAAAAAAATCCCTTGTTTTTACTTTAGCAGCACTATGCCCACCATTTAAACAAATTTGTTTTCGACATCAAACATATTTTTTTGGAATTTTTTTATTTGTTTCCTTGAAAGAACATCGAATTACCTTTCTAATGATGTCTTTTTCACCTAAAAACCACTCTAAAAGGAGTTACGATTTTTCAAACCTTGTTGTCTAAAACCCTTGGAACTAGCAAACTGCATTTTGTTTGGGCCATTTTGGCCCATTAAATGATTTTTTTTGAAAATTTTAAATATTTTTCCTAGAAAATTTTATGAAATTCCCTTTCTGGAAAGGTATCATTTATGATTTAATGATATTGAATGAGTCTAAGATGATTTTCTAAAGTCTATTATGCCCTTTTCCTTTACACAAGCTGCCAGTATCAAAAAACAAACCCAATTTGAAAAAAATTAATTCTACCTGGAAAAAAAAGTTAATGGGATTTTTGGAATATTTTTACATCAAACCTTATGGAGTTACTTTTCTAGTGGTACCTCACTGGTTCCTAACACCTTAGAATTTGCCCAGAATGAACTCAAAAAGGTAAGATAATGCGATGCTGTTCCCTATTTTCAGCATTAGTCAACATTAATCGATTTTTTTTGAATTCCCACTCTAAGGCATTCAAATGCCTCTAAGCTTTCCTAAACCACCTTTATTTAGATGCTCAAACATCTTTAAGTGTATCCGATTGACTTTACATAGACTCACGTACCACAACACAAACCATTTAGACTTAGATCAAGGCTAAAACAAAAAGATAATTTTATTTAAATTCTCAATTTCTAATTCTAGAATACCTTTTTTCATGCAAAAAATTCTTTTTTTTCCATAAATATCAAAATTTTTATCAATAGGAATACACAAACCCTACCTTTTCAAGAGGATACTCTAAACTTTTTTATTCAAAACTTAAATTTTCTCTCGCTCAGACTTTCTTGATACTTCTAATCAAAACCTTTTTAACTGTAAAAAATTTTTTCCTTTAGGGATACTTTAACCTTATTTTTCGAAAGGATACTCTAACTCCGTTTTCACTAAAAAGCTTGAATTTTCTCTCTCCCAAACATCCTTAAGCCTTTAACTAAAACTTCATTTTGTAAACATAAAAAATCTAGGCCATCAAGGATACTCCAACCCCATCTTATAAAAGGATACTCAAACTCTATTTTTCAAATTTCACTTGAAATCCAAATTTTTTCTCTTGGGCACCCAGGTTTACTAATCAAAACCCCATTTTCTACACCTTAAGTTACCATCGAATCTAAATGCATCTCAAAATTATCATTTTGGTTATTCCTTGATAATAGAAAATGATTAAGAGATATATTACGATCATCCTTATTTTTCTTTTTACATTTTCTTGTGTGTTTATTTTATGCAACGTTATTATATTCTTTTTTGTCTTACTAATACGAATCCCTTTGTAATGACCATTGTCCATTTATATTTAAAAAATTGTTTACAAAAGTTACAAGGAAATGTTCTACATTGGTATTTCTCTAGTGCTTGACATGGAATATCCAAATTTTTAAAATTTAATCCAAATATTATTATCATAAAAAATCGCTTTGTTCCCCACATCTTTGAGGTGTGTAGGTGATCTAAGTTTTCTTTCAAAACTCGAATTTACAATTTTCACAAAAATCCATGCATTAAAGGGGGATTATTTGAAACAATGATAAATTGGAACGTATTAAACTAAAATTAAAGCAAGACATAGTTTGCAAGAATTGATTTATGGTGTTGTGGGGGTGCTAATCTTTCCATATCTATAAACAACTCCTAAATCCAATCAACGAATCTCTGGGCTTCGTAGGCCTCAAAATCAATATTTTGAGTTTCATAACTCAAAACAGTGCTTTCAATAGGCAACAGATAATGCCTAGCTCGAAATAATCGATAGTGACTCTAAACTTATGGCTACCTCATGGTAGCCTTATGAGAGTAGTTGGATGAGCGATTCACCCGACTGTTTTTCTTCCTATCATATGACTATGCCTAATTCAGATTTCGATCAAGAGATAACTCAAAGGCTCTAACCAATATACTGTACCATATATTTTTAAGTTTTGTTGCTTCTTTTGGATTGCAAAAAGGGTATGTGGCGACAACTTGGTAACTCTATTGAAAACTTAAAAAGTTAGGCCTATATCTAGCTATGTCTCACTCGATTCTTGGTTTTTTTTAGTTTTCATCATGATTTAAAGATAACCCTTTTTATCTTTATCTTCTCACTTTTTACCTTTTATGGTTTTATCTTCTGATTATCAAGGACTACTCTATTTTTGAATAGATATCAATTCAAACAAGTAAGGTAATGTAGGGGTAAAACAAAAGGTTTAATTATTTTCCTGATGCACACCATGCACATGATTTGCATTAGATTCTCACCAAACTCCATAGTGAGGTTATTATCCTAATTATTAGGAGAAAGTGAGCTATATGCATTCCCCTTATATGTAGGAATAGCAAGATCTTTTGAATGTGTAAATTACTTATGTCTCTTATGAATACCTCTCCATATTTGTATAGGGAAATACATTTGTCAGATCAAACTTATTCTGCCAAACTCGCGATAGGCCTAGGATCAGGCTACCTTAGCTATCCTTATTGGAAAAGGAGCAATCAGATACAAATTTAGGTCTCAACTTGAACCTATATGTGAACTTTATAAGCCAAATCATGTCAAACCATGCCAGATTGCTACTAGAATAACTCAAAAAATAAGGTTGCTCAAGGAAACACTTTTTACCTTTACTTCTATATAACATTGGTCACTTAGCATGGTGATGGATGAAAATCATCTCCTTTATTTGTCATGTTATTTCATGATAAAATTTTTAGAGCATGCTATTATGCTCGATGGCTAATCCTTTTTAATAAATGGGTGATGACAAGCGAATGTCATCGCCTTTAATGCTTTATGCCATCCTAAAATAGTAATATTTGACCTAAACAAACCATCATGCTGTCCAAATGACGGCTTAATATGTACTCGTCACAAATGGTAATAAAGAATGTCATTTCTTAGTTAAATAGTTTTTGTCTTTGTGAGGTATCATGTCACCTCATTAGGGTAATTTTTTAACCTAGACATGCTGTTTTGCTGTCCGTTTACTATCACAACATTCACAATTATCATGTTCACCCCTAAGCATTGTATCACTTATTTTTGAGACAATTTTATGATACTCTATTTGTTATTGTTTTAATCCCTTATTCTTAAGCTTATTATTTCGTATGATCACTAACCCATTTCCCTTTTGCTTTTTTGTTTGATGCATGCACCATTTATAATCATTATCATTATGGAACAATTGGCCAATGGTTCAGTGTTCAGCAAGAGGTGTCTATCATGGAGCAATTGTCTATTTTTGATTTGAAGCCTTTTGAAAAAAATTTAAGCATGGCTAGAACACTGACAACATAAAGATATGGACATTCTTAAACCCGGTATGTCTTAATGATGCATGAAAGGTTCAAGATAAGGTATCATCAGATGATTGGCATAATCTGAAGTGTATATGGACCAGTTGGAATAATGCTAAGAGGGAATCTTTCACGATGAGGTATAAAGACATAGCCCTTTTTCCCAGGTCTATTTAGATGTTAGCTTGTTGCGAGCAGCATCTCAGTTTTGAACTCGATATATCAATGCTTCACTTCTAATCACAAGAATTTGGTCCCTATAATTAATGAATATAATGTTACTCAACATTGAAAAGGCCAAGACTGATAGAATATACTATAAGGCTTTGCAATGTCCAACTTTCAAGAAAAGATTAGCTTAGATTCTTAACATAACGAAGTCTTGAATCGAGAGTCATATTAAAACGTAAGAGAAAAATGGACTGCCTATTATAGGCTAATCTAAAGGAAGGAACGGCAAATACTATTGGCATCTTAAAAATTCAATATATTTATTCATTGGAAATATATGGTCTGGTCATATTTTTAAAGATACTAGGCTATGTTGAAAAGATAGTAGTAGACCTCTTTTCCTGATTATGTTGCAACATCAATCCTGTACCTATCATCATTGCTGAAACTATTCAAGCTCTTAACTTTTGCAGGAAAATATGGTCGCTTGCTTTATCAAATGTGTGTTGTTTCTTCGTATTTAGCTTGTCAGCCATTTTTGCCTCAAAGTGAAGAGAATGTCATATAATGTCTTACCTAAGCTCAGCCCTATCTCCAAGGTCCTTGAGAAAGAGTGGCCCCATGATGAGTCTGAGGAGCAATGGGTTTATAAATTCCAAAATCTCAAAGGGGAAGAGGTGGCGTGGAAGAGGTTTTTGTTTTTAACATAGACAATCAAGTATCGAAGTAGCGATTATAGTTATGTGCTGCTTATAAGATTATGGGGAAGCACTAGCTATGCACCTATTTTAGTCCTACTACAATTTTAGTGTTGACAATTTATCCCTTTCGTTCAAGACCTTAAGCAGTGGGAGTTTGATTATCCGAGCCTAATTATAAGTCAAAAGTTCAGCTAGTCTTTCACGCTTAGAGACAAAGCTGCTGTATGGAAAAGTATCAGAGAGAAAATAGTATGACTCGAAGATATGACGAGCGAAGAATTCATTGCATTAGTAACACCTTACCTATGTCTGGTTTTGGAACATCACAAGTATCAATTGATTCTAAGATCAAATTGCTCAAGTGTGAGTTTAAACAAAAAAAACAACCATCATTAAGGAAATCATTCGTTTAAAGGAAGAAAATAGTCAATTAGGAGTATACCTTTATTTTCAGGATGGTGAGATGAACAAGATTGTCACAGAGAAAAACCACTTCAAGAAGGATCTTGATAGTCTAACGAAAGACTATGTGGCACTTAATAGAGTAAGCAATTCTCGATGTCTTGGTAAGTCATTAGCAGAGTGGGAGGTAAAAATCACTACCCTCGAAAAAGAACCGCATCGATAGAGATAAAAGGCTAGGGTCAATAAGGAAAAGCTTGTTACCAAAGGAAGAATAGAAGTTTAAAAGCTCTAGTCCAAGATTTGAAAGCAAACTAGGTGAAGAATGAGACTTAAACATTAAGAATTCAAGATTTAAAGCATTCCTTACAATCTCACTAAGGCCTGGTTGATGTATTAGTAATAGCCTTTGAACAACAAAAGCAAGAATAGTTATAGATGGTTAATCAGGTAGGCCAGAATTATAAAGATACTACTGTAATCTCACTGAGCTGATTTAGGTGGCCAAGTTAGAGGTTGAAGACATGATGGATGTGCCTTGGTCATTGATACGTGATATCTTACCTGTTGGAGCCTATGAAGAAGAATTACAGTATTTCTTGGAGCATAAATCAAGCAATCTAATTGTGTCAGGCATTTCTAAATGTAATCATGTGTAATCAAGATTTTTTTCGCTTTAATAAAAGACGTTATTGGTGAAGTTGTCTTATAATCCAATTGTCCCTTTGTATTTGCATGACTACCCAATTCTTTTGTTGCTTTATTCATTTATGTTAATAGTCATTTATTTTCATGAATTGCATACACATTGTCATTTTATCAAACTTCCAATTACCAGAAAGCCATGGAAAAGGATCACCAAGCCCGTATCAAATGACTTAAGCTCTTGTATAGGGAATCTCAAAAGCAATCACTCTGTAAGAAAGAGGAACTCTGAGCTCATATTATAGAATTAACTAAGATATTGTCTAAAGCTTTAAAGGAAAAAAAAGGTAAACAAGCCCCATCAACAAGGGAAAAAACAAGTCAATCCTGAAAGTAACTTGAATGTCATACTAAAGGCACCAACACTCAAGAAGGGGTATCATATGAACACCATCCTTCAGCAGCGATGATCCCGTCAATTCAACCATTCATTTACATTAAGCGAACAACAATACCTTATATGCCTTAAAGATATTTGGGTGTCAGCTTTTCATTAGGAAGACCTATAGCCCTAGATCTCGAAGAGCAAGAAAGAGCAAAGAGGTTTTTAGAAAATAATGAAAATTTAAAAAAGCACCAGTTACTAGAAAAACATCTTTAGGCTATTGACGAAAGTGATAAATTTAGGATTGTAAAAGCCAAATCTTTTAAACTTGGAGGCTATAAAAGCTTCCAAGTCTAGTTATCCTCCATAAATTTAAAATACCAAATTTTGAGAAATACAATGAGACTATAAACCCTATTGCCCATCTTTACATGTAATGTTACAAGATGGCTGGATACGATGAGAACAAAAAGCTGTTAATTCACTACTTTAATGATAGCCTAACTAGGGTAGCCATCCATTTTTATATAGGGCTTGATCTCATAAAAATTCAGACATATGCAAATTTGGCATGCACTTTCCTTAATTAGTATAAAAACATATCTGACTGAGCCTCAGATCATTTTTCCAATATGAATATGAAAAAAAAAGGCTTCGAGAGCTTTAAGTAATATGCTCAGAAGTGGAGAGAAGAAGTAGCTAAAGTTCACCCTCTTTTGATTGAGATAGAAATGACATTCATGTTTATTAGCACGCTACAAGCTTTATACTATTATAGGCTGGTAGGAAATGCCATGAAGAACTTTGCCAACATGGTTATCTTAGGCAAAATGATCGGTAATGCTATTAAAAGTGGAAATATATCTAGTAGAAAGTCATTTTAGGTCAATCAAAAAGTCAATAGCCGAGGGTAAAGAGAAGGAGGCGAATGCTGTTAGCGAAAGTCATGCTAAGTTCATTCAGAATCCAAATGTAGCACAATATATGTACTTCCTAAACATGTTGCATCTAGGTTTTAACCCTTACTCACTTGTAACACAACTAGTTGATTTTACCGACTTCATTCCAACGTTGAGTTTTATGTCAAATCTCATTCAATACACTACTCAAAGTGCACAACCCCACAACGTGAACAATGGAAAAGCTCCAACTAATAAATAATTACCCTAGAAAATGGGACACTTTAAGCCACCTTCTTACTTTTACAAAGAGGTTTGCTCCATTTATTGGTGGGTTAACTAGTGGCCCTGCTATTCATAATCCCAAGATCACCTACATATTCCAAATGGTACAATAAAAACGCCTACTATGAGTAGCATGTTAGAGCGCAAGTTCACCCTATTGAGAATTATAGCTCATTCAAGAGAAAGGTGCAGTATTTGCTAAAAAAATGTGTGATCAACATTGAACAAAAGCTTCAACCTAATGTTGAAGCTAATTCACTTCCTAACTATATAGAGTCAAGAGTGAATATAGCAATCAATGGGAAAAGTTATTAGGCCAAAAAAGAGCATTTGAAAAGTTAAGACACCAATGAGCATGGTATGGCAAACTTTTGTGAAAGCTAGAATAATATTTAATGTTGACAACAAGAGTAAAAAAACCACTAAACCATTTTGCTACCACAACGATCGAGGGCACATTTTGCAACAGTACCTACTTTCCTAGAAATGGTTAAGGGATGATAGACTAGTTTAAAATTGGGTTTTCTGAGGAGCATGATGAATACATTAGTCTATCTATTAATGCCATAGATGAAGAAAGACCAATCGCCCATTGGGTTTTGAATTATTTATCTCTCATGAGCATAGAAAAGAAAGCTGATGAAAACTTCAAGTAGTATGCCCTGAGATGGATAGAAGAAGCTGCCTGATTCACCCGTTATTGTTAGAAAAAGTACTATTTGTTAGATTATTGGCATATTACAAGCCCCTTATTATGAGAAGATAGTAAAGAGTGGCTAGAGAAGCTTCGCAGATGTAGTCATATTATGTGGAATGATAGATAAAGCCATGAAAAGAGACTCAGACCAAAGAGATACCTTCAAGGGTAAAGGAAAAAAAGGTTGAGGCTGAACAAAAGCTGAAATCTAGTGATGAAACCAGCTTGTAAACACCTCATTTTGTTCAGACTAGTTTCTAGCATCCTAAGAGTTAGGTAAAAGATGATAAAATCAAAAAATAAAAATAAAAGCTGGGGGACAAGAGTCGAGTGCTGTGTCGCCAGGTAAAAAAATGTTTTTAGGAATGTCTAAAATGCCTATAAGCCGTATTAAAGAAAATGTAAAAACGAGGCATCAAAGGCCACTTTTCACGGTGTCGCCAAGGTTATTCAACTGAATACACAAATTAATTTTCCATTGTTTGTGACCAAGTTGAGGTAAATCGAGAAGCCACAAGTACATATAAGTCATATTGGGGTGCAAGTATTGATACAAGGCCTTTACAGTGCAAAAAACTTAAATTTTCACATGTACTATCGATAAGTAAGGTGTGGTATAGATACCTGGCATGTTTGTATTGGTACAGACCTTGGCAGAAGCTCAAGTTGTGATTTTTGGCAAAATATTTCGATACATAAGTATGAGTATCGATACAAATCCATGAAGTATCATACTAGCCTTTAAGTTTCGAGATTGGAAATATTTTTTACTCTTAGTATCAATAAACAACTCATTGTATCGATACTCAAAAGTAAAAAGTACCTTATGCATCGATACAACATGTTTTGTATCGATACACCAAGGCCTTTTTGCCTAGTTCGAGCCTTTTTTTAGCTTTTGAAAACCTGATTTAAACATGTTTTTGCACTAATAAACCATCATAAAATATTGCAAACCTAAATTATTGGTTCATTAACAGATTCTAACAATTTTTTGGAGTCTAAACAATTAATAACAAAGATCACTTTCATAAGATATATGGGTGTAAGAGGTTGTGGCAGGCATATCTTCAGCTGCAGGCTTTCACAACCTTTTTGCCTCTTTGTTCAGCATGGTAAAAGAAGAAAGTCAACTGAGCATGGTAGCTAGAGGTGTCCTCTAGTGCAAAAGAAAAAAAATGCCTTTGACATTGTCTTCTAAAAGGAAGGGCTGAACAAAAAAAGAAGAGGAACAGAACCAACTATCTAAAAAAAACTCTCTCAGCTCTTAAGGAAGCTTTCTAGCAATCCTAAAATAACTTCTTATCCATCTCCATAAATCCTCTAGCCACTTTAGCTTTAAAAACTCACAAAAACACTGTTCCATTGCCATTCAACCTCAACCACCCTCTCTTCCCGTAACTCTCTAAAACTAGCATTAGAGCACCTTCAAAAATTTAACTTTTCACATACTTTCATCCTCAAAACACCCTATCAGCAACCATATTACCAGAAAGCATCTTCTTTTCACCTTTTCATGTTAAACAATAGCAAAAAAAGGGAAAGAACTGAGCTTAAAGTCACTACGTTAAAAAGGAGGAAACTTTAAGCCTTTGCTTGTATTTTTTTGCCTTATATTTTCTATTTTGATCATCCATTTAGTGAGCCCTTCATGTTGCCATGACCCTCATAATATTCCCATGCATCTTTGTTGCCTTGGTTGTGGTAGTCTTAGGATCTTGATGACCTCTTTGACATATTGATGTTGTTGGATATATAAACTTACCATACTTCATTCTCATCATCATGCAGCCTGTGTTCATGCATCTTTTGCCATGTCCTTTCCATATTTGCATATCCATGTCATATTTAAATGGTCATCTTAATGTATCTTAGTATATTCAAATATTTTCCTTGTGTTTTAAGGAGGCTCATGAAATAAAAATGCTGTCTTGACAACTCCAGCATCCACTCCTTTGTATAAACATGTTTATATCATCTCCATGCACCCTATTTGTAATCTTCTTACATCTGTCACTCATTTCTATGTCAAAATGTCATCTTTGCTTGTTTGCATGTTTAATCCATGTTTATCTTTGTATTTGCTATATTTTGTTCACGATATCTCCATTAAAATGCTTGATTGTCTCTTACAAACTGAATTTTAGAAAAATCCCCAAGTTAAGTTTATGCTACCTCCAATAGATGAAGAATAGCATAGACCTAATGCTTCCATTAAATTAGTCTCCCAATCTTGAGGGTAAATCAACATTTTAACTCTGGATTCATGGTAAAATATGTTTATGTTTAAAAAAAAAAGGAAATCCATTTTAGTGTTAAACCTTAAACTTGAGTCTCATGTTCATTTTAGTGACATGGTCAATGGGTTATTCCTTTATCCCAAACTACTCTGGGATTGTGGAATGAACTTGTGAAGCCCGTGTTACTTTCTGACATGGACGTTCGAACGTCCTAGGCCTGAGTCTATTTTCAAAAAAGTAGAACATCGAATAATCCTCCTGTTTTTGCTCTAGCAGCACTGTGGTTTGAACTTGACAAATCATTTTTCAACCATAAAATATTTCCTTTGATTTTTATATTTTTTCTTTAAAAGGCATCGAATTACCTTTCTAACAGTGCTTTATTTGCCCTCGGATCATCCCGAACAAGTGAGTTATAATTCTTGAACCTTTGCCGTCCAAAACCCTTAAACCAACTTTCAAAATTTTGTTTAGGCTATCTCGGCCCATCAGATGATTTTTATGAAATTTTCAGATATTTTTCCCTAAAAGTTCACAAAATTCCCTTTCTGGAAAGATATTGTCTATGATCTAATGATACCATATAAGGTTAGAATGATATTTCGAAATGCATCATGCCCTTTTAATTGTACATGTTGCTAGAGCTAAAACGAATCTAACTTCAAAAATTAATTTCGCCTAGAAAATGATTTTTTGGAATTTTTGGAATATTTTTATATTAAACCTTGTCGAGCTAACTTTCCAACGGTATCATTTACCCTCTGAAATCTTCGGATGCACTCAAACAAAATTTGAAAATGGAGACGACATGATGTTGCCCCCTATTTTCAACCTAATTTTTGAATCCCTTTTTTATCAAGACATTCGAATGTGTCGAAATGTGCCTGATTGATTCCCCTACAACATCAATCTTTTTTGACTCAGATCAAGATTAAAATATGAAAATTAGGATTTCACATTAAAATTTTCTTTAATGGAGATATTCCAACTCCACTGCTCAAAAAGGATACTTCAGCCCACTGAATGTTTTCCTTGTTCCTAAATGTTTTCCTAACTTTGTGGATACTCCAACCCCACTGCTTCGAGAGGATATTCCAACCTCATTTTAAAAAAAAGGATAATTTTTTTATTACTAACAATTTTCATAACTCTATTTTAGGGGACACACCAATCCTACTTCTCCAAAAGAATACTCTAACCTCGTTTTTACCTCAAAAATTTAAAATTTTCTCTCTTTCGGATGCCTCAAATTGCTTTGATAAAAATTATCTTTGTGTTCTTTAAATTACCACCAAATCTTGATCAATCTCTAAAATTGTCATCTGGGTTATTCTTCAATAATCAAAGGCAATTATGAGACGCATTTCGATTGCCCTTCTTTTTTTATGTTCTTTTGTTTGTGATTGCTTGTTTATGATACTATTATATTTCTTATTTTTTGCCTCACTAACTTGGTTCCTTTTGTCATGTTGTTATGAATTCATACTTAAAATTTGTTTTCTAATAAAATTTACAAGGTGATGTTTCATGTTGGTATCTCTTCAGTAACTAATACGAAGCATTCAATTTTTAAAATCCAATCCGAACATCATTTTCAAAAAAAATCCCAATGTTCCTCATACTTCCGAGGCTTATAGGTGATCTAATTTTCCTTAATAAAAAAAACCTTCGAATTTACATTTTCCAAAACTTCACGCATTAAAAAGGATTATATCTAAATAGAGACCAAATGGAACTGATTTAACCGAGACCATAGTGAGATATAGTTAGTAGGTATCGATTTTAGGCGTCATAGGGATGCTAGTCCTTCCCTGTGCGTAACCAACTCTCGAGCCCAACCAATAAATCTCTGGACTTTGTTGACCTTGAAATCAACATTTCGAGTTTTGTAACTCATAATATTATTTTCAATAGGCATCCGATCTTGCCTTGCCTAAAATAATCAATGGTGATTCCAAGTTTATGGCCACTTCATGGTGGCCATTCGGGTCCAGTTGGATAAGCGACTCGTCCGACGGTCCCTATCCCCTTCAAATTATCATGCCTAATCCAAATCCCAATCAAGGGATAGCTCAAAGGCTCGACCATAACCAACCATCATTTATTTTTAAGTTAAGTGCACTATGCCTTTCGGATCGTTAGCAATTTTAAAGGCTAGGCACATGGTGATAGCTTGGCGACTCAATTGGGGACTATAGAGAGTTAGGTATATAACTAGCTATTTTTCACTCGGTTCTTGGTTTTTTGGTCTCTATAATTATTTAGATATAATTCTCTTTTATTTTTGCCTACTAATCTCTATTGTTTATGCTTTTATCTTGTGATTGTTAGGGATTAATCGTGCCTAAATAAATATTAATTTCAATAAATATGGTAATATGAGAGTGAAATAAAAAGGTCTAATTGTTTCCCTAACACATACCGTGCACTTGCATTTGCACTAGATTCCCACCATACACCATGGAATGGTTAGTATCCTAATTATTTGGAGGAAGTGAGCCATCCGCCTTCATGAGTAACCCTCTACATAGGCATGGCAAGACCTTCCGGGATGTAAACTACCTATGTTTCTCGTGAGCATCCTTTTGTACTTGCATAGGGAAATACATCCACTAGATCGAACCTATTCCACCAAACCCATGATAGGCTTAGGATCGAGGTGCCTTGGTTTTTCTAACTAGATGGAAGAGTGATTCGGATACCAAAATAGGCGTTAACTTAAACCCATATAATGAACCCTACGACCTAAATCATGTCAAGCCATATCAGATGTTGCTAGAATAACCCGAAGATTAGGGTCACTTGGGGAAACCTTTTTCACCTTTACTTATATATACCATTGGTTACGCGAGTGATGTTGGGTGAACATTGTCACTGGTGTTTGTCTTTTTATTTTCATGATCATTCCTTTAGGATATAACGTGATATTCATTGGCAAATCCTCTTTAATAATTGGGTAAGGATAGGCGAATGTCATTACCTACAATGCCATCTTAAAATAGTCGTATCTGACCAAGATACCGTCATACTACCCGAACAATGACTTAGCATGTGTGGTGATGAACGAACATCATTGTTTAGATGGTCAGTCTTAATCCTTGTAAGGTATCATGTTACTTCATAAAGAGATAATTTTAATACAGGTACGCTGGTATGTTTCCTATTCAATGCCTTAACATTTGTGATCATCTTATCTGCCTTTAGACATCATATCACCTATTTTAGGGGCAAATTTTGTGATTCTTTCCATTTTTTACCTTTTGCTTATTATTTTGTATTGGTTACTAACTCATTCTCTTTTTACTTTTCTTTTTCACCATGCATCATATCGTCATAACTATTATCATCATAGAATAATTGGCTCTAATGTGTTCACCAAGGGACGTCTATCATGGAGCAATAGTTCACTTCAGAGTTAAAACCCCTGAAAGAAGTCTGAGCATAGTCAAAGCGCTGATAGCATGAAGATATGGATGTTTTAAAGCTGGGGCATGCCTTAGTAGTGCATGAAAGGATCAAGATAAGATACTGTCAAAGTGATTGGCAAGATCTGAAGATCATATGAAATAATTAGGATAGTACTGAAAGGGAATCATTCATTAAGAGATATGGAGATATCTCTCTTCTACTTTAAGTTTGTTTAGATGTCAATTTATTACAAGTAGCCTCTCAATTTTGGAATCCAATATACCAATGTTTTACTTTCAATTATGAAGACTTAGTCCTCATGGTTAATAAATACACTACATTACTCAACATTAAAAGGGTAAAGGTCGATAGGATATACTGCAAAGCATTGCATCCTCTAACCTTCAAGAAAAAATTGGCTCAAATCCTTGAGGCAATAGAGTTTTGGATTGCGAGTCATATAAAATAAAAGGAAACAGCGAATGCATCTCATGGGCCAGTCTAAGAGAAGCAATGGCAAGTACCATTGACATTCGAAAAATCCAAGATATCTATACTTTGGCAATATACATCTAGTTATATTCCCAAAGACACTAGGCTATGTTAAAGCTATGGTAGCATATGTCTTTTCTCGTTTACTCTGCAACATTAATCCTGCATTGGCCATTCTTACCAAAATTATTCAAGCTCTTAATTTTTGTAAGAAAATAAGAACGGGCCATTTCATTGGATGTGCACTGCTCTTTCACATTTGGCTCATCAGTCACTTTATCCCGGAAGAAAGTAGCGCGTCGCACTACTTCTTACCTAGCTTTAGCCCTATTTAGCCCTATCTCTAAGTTACTTGAGAAGGAATGGCCTCAGGACAAATCTGAAGAGCAATGGGTCTAAAAATTTTGTAACCTCAAAAGGGATGAGGTAACATGGAAGGCCTCTAGGTTTTTCCCATAAACGGTTATATACCAATACAGATATTACAGCTGTGTACTGCCATGGGGTTAGGGAAAGTACTAGCTGCGCCTCTCTTTTAGTCTTTTCATAATTCTAGTGCCATCAATTCATCCCCTTCTCCTAAGAGTTAGAGTTGTGGGATTTCGATTATAGTGAGGTTGATTACAAGTCGAAAGTCCAGTTAGCCTTTCAAGCATAAAAATAAACCTACTACATGGAGAGATATTAAAAAGGGAGTAATATGACCCCAAGATATATGAATGTAGGATCCATTGCGTTAATGACGTCGTGCCCCTGTCTGGTATCGAGACATCATAAATACTAGTTGACGAATTTCCTTTTGAGATTGAATTACTTAAGCAAGAGTTCAAACAAGAAAAGGCAACCTTTGCCAAGGAGATCGCTCGATTAAAGGAGAAAAATAGTCAATTAAAAATGGACCTTTACCTTAGGGATGGCGAGAGGAGCAGGGCTATTAAGGAGAAAAACCACTTTAAGGAGGATCTCCAGAGCTTGAAAAGAGACATGTGGCCCTTAATAAAGCGAGCAAGTCCTGAAGTCTTGGAAAATCATCAGTCAAATGGAGGACAAAAACTACTGCTCTTGAGAAGGAACTACACCAATGGAGAAAACTACTAAGGCCAAAGGGAAAAGGTTGTTAGAACCTAGGCTCTTACATCAACTTATCGAAAGAGTAATGAACATTTAGAGGCTCGAGTCTGAGATCTAAAAGTAAACTAGGCCAAAAATAAAGTTCTGACACTCAGAATCCAAGACTTAGAGCATTCTCTTCAAGGTTGCCTATAACAAGTCAACGCATTAGTGAGAACCTCCGAACAATAGGACCAAGAATGGCTTCAAGTGGTTGATAAGCATGCCAAAATCGGTAGGACTATCATCGCCATCTCACAAAACAAATCTAAGCAGCTCAGTTAGAGGCCCAGAATATAATGGATGTAGCCCGATCCCTAACACATGATTCTTGCCCACCAAAGCCCATGAACAATAGTTATTGTACTTTTTAGACCATGTAATCAAGCAATGTAACCATGTCAGGCATTTTTGAATGTAATCATATGTAATTAAGACATGTTGTTACTTTAATGAAAAATGCTATTGGTGGAGCTATCTTTTTATTCAATTGTCCTTTTTGCATTTGCATAATTAACCTAATCCTTTCAACACTTTTATTCATTCATTATTATTACATCAAACGTGTGCTGAACATACCATAAAGGCCTAATCTAAAAATAATTTAAAGTGAAGGTGATCCAAAACATGAAATCTACAGTTCGCCATTGGTACAACACTTGCAGTTGTCAAAAAATGATGAGAAATGATCACCAAGCCCTCATCAAAGGACTCAAACTCATGTATAGAGAGTCCCAAGCGCAGACACTTTGTAAGAAACTAAATTGCTATCCACTGAGTTGAAGGAAAAATGGTAAACAAGCATAGTTAAGGCAGGGAAAGAATTAGCCCACCTTGAAAGCAATTTGAATGGTGGTACTGAGGCCACTAATGTTCAAGAAGGGGCACTACATTGGCAACACCCTCCAGCAATGAACATCTCACCATCTCAGCCATTTACTTATATCAATCTTGTAATAACATCCCATTTAATTCAAGGATTTCAAGGTGCGGGCTTTCACCATCAAGGCCTATAGTCCCAGACCTCGATAAGCACATAGAGTAAGAGAAAGCAAAGAGGCCTTCAAAAAATTATGAGGACTTAGATAAGCATCACTTATTAGAGAAGCGTCTTCGACCTGTGGAAGGAAGTAACAAGTTTGGAATCATAGACGTAAAGTCATTAGGGCTAGTTTTGAGCCTCGCCATTTCTTCCAAGTTTAAAGTACCTAATTTTGAAAAATTCAATGGGACTACTGACCTTATTGTCCAACTTCACATGTAATATTGTAAAATGGTAGGACACGAAGAGAATGAGAAGTTATTGATCCATTGCTTCTTAGATAACCTGATTAGGGTAGCCTTTTGGTGGTACATAGGACTTGATCCTACGAGAATTCAAATATGGTCAGATTTGGCGTGAACATTTTTTGAATAGTATAAGCATGTGTCTGATTGGGTTCCACATTGTCTTTCTTTCATGAACATGAAGAAGAAATCTTTCAAGAGTTTTAGATAGTATGTTACAGATGGAGGAAAGAGGCACTCAAGTTCACCCTTCTCTAATCGAAAAAGAAATGACGATTATGTTTGTTGGCACCCTACGAGCTCTTAACTATGAAAGGTTAGTAGGAAGCACCATGAAAAAATTTTACCTACATGGTTATATCAGGTGAAATAATTGAGAACACCATCAAGAGTGGTAGGATATCTATCAGGGAAGCATCTGGATCAGCCAAAAAGATGGCAAACAAAGGTAAAGAAAGGGAAATGAATACTTTAGGCCAGAATCGTGCTAAGTTTAATCAAAGCCTACAACCAACACAACCTATATATTTCCTAAACATGTTGAATGCGGGTCTTACCCCTTACTTATCAGCACTACAACTAGTCCACGCTACTGGGTTCGCTCTTGCAATGAGCTTTGCATCAAATTATGTGCAAAGTGCAACCCAGAATGCATAGCCTCGCAATATGCATAGTGTGAGAGCTTCGAATAACCAACAATAATCCTGAGAAAATGAGCACTTTGAACCACTCCCTTGCTCGTATAAAGAGATCTACTGTCATTTATTGGTAGGCAAACTAGTGGCTCCAGTACTCTCAAACCCAAGATCACCACCGTACCTCAAATAGTATGATAAGAATGCTTATTGTGAATACGATGTGGGAGCGCAAGGCCACTCCATTGAGAACTATAGTTCATTCAAAAAAAAGGTGCAGCGTTTACTAGAAAAAAAAAGTGATCAAGATTGAGCAAGGTCTTAAACCTAATGTGGGGGCCAACCTGCTCCTTAATCATGCCGAACGAAGAGTAAATGCGATAATTGATGGAAAAGGCTATCAAATTAAAAGAAGTGTGGCAGAAGTCAAAACCCCAATGAGTAAGGTTTGGCAGGGTTTTATGAAAACTAGAATAGTAACAGATAACAAAAGTCAAAAAAGAAATGTCATTGATACATCTTGCTATAGCTATGGTCAAGAACACGACCTGCAACATTGTTTATCATTCTTAGATATGGTCTAAAGGATGATGGATCGGTTTGAAATAGAGTTTTACTAGGAGTGGGATGGACATGATGATCCATCTATCAATGTTATTAATGTGGAAAAACCCACCAATGGTCAGATCTCTAGTTCTCTGTCTCTTACAGATATGAGGAAAAAAGCTAACGAAAGTTTTAGGCAGTACACTGCAAGATGGATAGAAGAGGCTCCCTAAATTCATCCTTATAGATAGAAAAAAAAAGATGATGGTTGATTCATTAGCATGTTGCAAACCCCTTATTACAAAAAAGGTGCGAGAAGCATCTAAAAAAACCTCACGGATGTGGTCATACTTTGCAAGAGGATCCATGAGGCCATGAAAATGAATTGAGAAGAAAAAGTATCTGCAAAGATAAAGAGAAAGGAAAGATGAAGGTTAGTAAATAATCAAAATCCCGTATTGCAGCTAGTTTGTCTCTAACTCATGTTGAGTTAGACCCAAAAGAAATGATCATTAAAGAAAGCTGCCAGATTATGGAAAACATAGAAAAAGTTTGAAAGCTAATGAATTCAGTTTAGCAGATCCTAATGCAACCTAAGTTACTTGATGCAACTGAGAAGACAGAGTAAAGGATTGACAACTTCTGTGACTTTTATACTATTTACGACCATACTCTTCAAACATGCAAAGAGGTTTGCATAATGGTTCAAAGAATGATGAACGAGGGTAGCATCAAATTCTATGATAAAAAGCAAGCCCCACACACTGAGTTTGCAAATACAACACCATTTATTAATGTACTAGAAGAGGAAGAGGGCAATCTCTCTTACAGGATTGCAAGGTCATTGATTTTGTATGATAATGGATCAAGAGTTAAAGTTAACCTCGTTTAACTTACGCCAAAGATGATAATTCAACTTCTATCTCCTTTCCCATATAAAGATGATAAGGTAGTTCCTTGGAACTATGAAAGTAAAACCTTAATCATCGAAAAATCTAGCTAGCAAGTAACAAGTGTTGACCTTTTAGAGGTAAGCCACCTAACTCAGAGTGACTGATGTTATGCCTCAATAACATTGAAAAATAGCACTCAATAAGAGAATGTCAATCTTGTCTCTTAAGCATCAAAGTCTGCAACCAAGAACTCAGATTCGATAACTGTCAAAGATCCAGTGAGTGAGAAATAAGCTATGAAATTCCTCAAATACATCAAGCATGGTGAATATAGTGTCGTCGATTAGTTTAATAAGTAGCCTGCTAAGATATCTATGTTGTCACTGCTGTTGACTTTAGGAGCTTACAGGAATGCTCTTTTCAAGTTTCTGAATGAAGCCTATGTCCCTTCTGACATCTCTATAGGTCAGTTGGATCACCTAGTGAACAACATCATCGCCGATAATTACATATCTTTTAGCGATGACAAAATCCCACATAGAGGAAGAAAAAATTACAAGGCCTTCCATATCACCACATATTGTAAAGGCACCACGTTGCCTAAGGTGCCTATTAATAACAAGTCGACTTTAAATGTAATACCCATGCCATGCTTAAGCAAGCTCTCTGTTGATGCATCTCATATCTAGAATAGTCATACTATTGCACGAGCGTTTGATGGAACTTGCTAAAACATTGTCAGTAACATCACCATTTCACTCTAATCAGCCTATGCATTTACAAAGTTGACTACCATATGATGGACATTGCTCCATCATATAAGTACTTATTAGAAAGGCCATGGATTCATTCTGTTGGAGCAGTGCCATCACCTTTGCACCAAAAGTTGAAATTCATCATCGAGAATAAAGTTGTTAGTATTAGAGGAGAAGAAGATATCATTGATGCTACCTCACTTAATACCCCATATGTCAAACTCAATAAAGATAACCTAAAATCCTCTTTCCAATCCTTTGAGTTTGTCAATGCTACTTATATCAAAGAGGGATTGCCAATAGTCTAGCCTCACCTATCAGAAAGCACTTAGAAAGGGACTACAGTTAATTGTTGGTAAAGGTGCTTGGGCTAGAAAAGGATTTAGAAAATGCCTTTAAAGGATTGTTAAAGCCTTGAAAATGGTCAACCAAATTGACAAAAGGGGGTTGGTATTCAAGCCCAATGCACAACAGAAAAAAAGCAAGCTCAGAAGAACTGCAAAAAAAGAATAATATTGTTTGTCAAGACGAGACGTGAAAGATGGGCCAATGATATTCCCACCATTTCTAGATAGTTTTGCCCAAGAGGACATGTGAATTCTAGCTCCACTAATATTGGGCTCATATTAAACAAAGCATTCGAGGATATCTCTAGTAATATGATTGGCGAGCAAAAAATGTCAACTACAATTTCGAAGACTAGCCTATGCCCTTCAAGGTTTGCTCCAAGTGTTTGGACTAAAATCGAAATTCTCATACTGTTCAAGTCTATTTCAAAGTAATGCTATAAACTAAACCCATATGCTTTCGCCTAAAAGCATTGAATGATCCTTTGTATGGGCAGTTTTTATTAAGTATTATCAATGAAAATGATTAAGCATTTTGCATTCATTCTTTATGTTCATAATTTTTGCCAACCATAGGCTTTTTTCTTCCACCTATATTATTCTTTTCCATATTTTCAAGTACCTTAATAAAGGTGACATGAATGTTCATACTAAAACCCTAGGAATTGATTTCGAGCAATTGATTTGTGCTGGTGAGGTTAAATTTGAAGAAGACCCTGAAGAGAACCCTGTACCCTTAGACTTATTGAGATAGTTGATAGAAAGAAAAACAAATATTACCTCATAAAGAATCCACTGAAACCATAAACTTTAGAATAGAAGAAGAGCCAAAAAAAGTCAGAATCAAAACCTTCATAAAGCCATCAACTTGAGCTGAACTAATAAGTCTCTTTCAAGAATATCGAGACACATTTATTAGTCCTATCAAGTCATGCCTAGACTAGATACCAACATTATGGTTCATAAACTTCCCCTCAAACCTGAATGCAAGCCAATCTAGCAAAAGTTAAGGAAGATGAAATCAAAAATGCTCCTTAAGATTAAGAAAGAAGTTAAAAAGCAATTTGGATTAGGATTTCTCAAGGTAACCAAATATCTTGAATGGATAGCTAATATAGTCCCACTTCCTAAGAAGGATGGTAAAGTTCAAATGTGTGTGGACTATCTCTGACACTTCTTTCTTCTTGGTTAAGCAGTGGAACTCATGGTTGCCCTCTTAGGAAAGACTTGAACTGAGCCAACCTTAAAGATAAATTTTCTCTGCCACACATTGATACCTAAGTAGACAACACTGCTAAAAATGCACTATTTACTTTCATGGATGGGTTTTCGGGCTATAAGCAAATCATAATGGCAACTGAAGACGTGGAAAATACCATTTTTATGACCATATAGGGAACTTTATGGTATGAAGTGATGCTTATCGGGTTAAAGCACATTGATGCAACTTACTAAAGGGCTATGGTAACATATCATGAAGAAATAGAGGTTTACGTAGATGACATTATTGCCAAATCACCAAAAGAGAGTGAACATGTTGCCAATCTGCGAAAACTCTTTAAAAAGCTACGCAAATACTAGCTCAAGCTAAATCATGCCAAATACACATTTGGCATCACCTTTGGTAAATTATTAGGGTTTATTGTGAGTAAGAAAAGAATAGAGGTGGATCCAAAACCTATCATTACCTCAAGCTCAAAAGAAAGTAAGAAGGTTTTTGGAAAGATTGAACAACATAGCCTAATTCATATCTCAATTGACTGACAAATGCAATCCGATCTTTAGGCTACTGACCATTAATTATGTATCTATCAATCTTAGACAAGTCGATGGGCTGTGTATTAGGACAACATGATGAATTAGGAAAAAAAAGAAGAGGCTATCTATTACTTGAGTGAGAAGTTTACAGAATATAAAAAAATTATTAATTAGGGAAGCTATGGTACACTTTACCTTGGATGACCCGAAGGTTAAGGCAATACATTCTGTACCAAATGACATAGTTAATCGCCAAGCTTGATCCCATCAAGTATTTGTCCGAAGACCCCATCTTATTTGGGAGAGTAGCCAAATGGCAAGTTATGCTTTCTGAGTACAACATCGTGTATGTGAAAAAAAAAGCCATTAAAGGCAGTGCAATAGTAGACTTTTTGGCAAGTCGAGCCACAAATGACTATTAGCCTTTAAACTCTGAGTTCCCTGATAAAGACTTGATATGCATATCCAAGGTAGAGAACATTGTTAAGTGTGGGTCATCATGAAGGATGTACTTTGATGATGTTTGAAATGCATTGGGGCATGGAATTGGGGTAATTTTCATCTCACATGAGGGAAACCATTACCTTTCACAGCCAAATTAAACTTTGATTGCACCAACAGCATAACCGAATATGAAGCTTGCATCATAGGACTCTAGGTAACCATTAAAAAGGGCATTCGAACATTGCAAGTGTTTAAAAATTTAGCCCTCATCATTTACCAACTAAAGGAAGCATGGCAAACACCTGATGCTAAACTGATCTACTATGGGAATCTAATATTGAAGCTTACGAAAGAGTTTGATGATATTAGCTTTCAACATCTACCTCGATAAGAGAACCAAATTGCTTATGCCTTAGCCAATTTATCTTTCATGTTTAAAGTCAATCGAGAATTGGACATTGCTTCTATCTAAATGAGTATCTTCTCTACCTTGACACATTGCCAGAATGTTGAAGAAGAGAAAGATGGTTTGCCATAGTATCATGACATCCTTCAATACATTAAGAATCAACGGTACCTAAAAGGTGCTATTAAAACTAATAAGAGAACCATCAGATGATTAACTGTGAATTTCATTTTGGATGGTGAGATTTTGTACAAGAAGGGCTGGGATCAGGTTTTACTTTGATGCGTGGATGCCTCCAAAGCTAAAAGAATAGTTGAAGAAATTCATGAAAGGATTTATGGTATGCATGCTAATGGACACCGAATGGCGAGATAAGTCATGCAATCAGGTTATTATTGTTTGACTCTTGAAAAGGATTGCATTGACTATGCTCAAAAGTGTCACAAATGCCAAAGCTCTGCTAACAAGATACATGTCCCATTGATACCTCTACACGTTATGACAGCTCCATGGCCCCTTTATACATGAGGCATAGACATGATTGGACCAATTACCCCCAAGGCTTTTAATAGGCATCATTTTCTTTGGGTCATGATCAATTACATCACCAAATAGGTAGAGGTAGCTTTTTATGGCAATGTTAGTAGTCCTGTCATGTGCAAATTTATGAAACAGGATATCATCTGTAGATATGGTCTTCCTGAATAGATCATCATAAATAATGTACGCAACCTGAAAAACAAGATGATGCAAGCAGTTTGCTCCCAGTTTAAGATTCAGCATCGAAACTCTATCCCATATCGTTCAAAGATGAATAGAGCAGTTGAAGCAGCCAATAAGAATATCAAGAAGATAGTTGAAAAAATGACTGAGACGCACACGGATTAGCATAGGAAGTTGCTTTTTACCTTACACGCCTATTGCACAATAGTACAAACTTCCTCAAGCGCCACCCTGTTCTCTTTCGTCTATGGCATGGAGGTTGTCTTGCCAATTGAAGTCTTCAGTTAGAGTCCTAATGGAATCGTAACTTGAAGAGGCTGAATGCGTTAAAAACTGATATGAACAGCTCAATCTTATCAAAGCAAAAAATCAAAGTCATCTATCATGGCCAGATGTATCAAAAGCGCATGATAAGAGCCCACGACAAGAAAATCTATCCTCGTTGGTTCCAAGAATATGCCCTGGTGCTCAAACAAATTCTCTCGATACATAAAGGCACTCATGAAAAATGGACCCCAAATTGGGAAGGGCTATACGTGGTGAAACGTGTATTCTCTAGAAAAGCTTTAATCTTAACCGAGATGGATGGCAGCGACCTATCCAACCCCGTGAATTTTGATTCTATTAAGAAGTATTATGCTTGCAAAGACCTTTAGATGAAAACTTGGAAGGGCATCCTATTAGTTCCTCGCCTACCACTTATAAAAAAATCCTAAATCCAAAAAAAAAAAAAAACAAAACAAAACAAGAAAATAAAAAGAAAGAAGAAAAAAGAAAACTAGCTTAAGTTGAAAACCTAAAAAGGGCGACTTAAGTGATCAGACCTCTTCATTCAAACAAAGCCAAGCCCAAACTATCGTTAGCCCAAAACCAATTTTCCTAGCTGTGGATTTCATGGTGAAATATGTTTATTTTTCAAAAAAAAAAAGAGAAAATCCATTTTAGTATTAAACCTTAATCTTGAGTCTTATGTTCATTTTGTTGACATGGTCAATGGGTTGTTCCATCATCCCAAACTACTATGGGATTATGGAATAAACCTGTGAAGCCCAATTACTTTCTGTCGCGAAAGTTCAAATGTCCTAAGCCCGAGTCTATCTTCAAAAAACTAGAATTCTGAATAATCCCCCTGTTTTTGCTCTAGCAATACTGTAATCCAAATTTGAAAAACCATTTTTAAACCATAAAATATTTCCTTTGATTTTTCTAATATGTTTTCTTTAAAAAGCATTGTATTACTTTTTAAAAGGTGTTTTATTTGCCCTTGGATCATCCTGGACAAGAGAGTTATGATATTTTAAACCTTTGCTGTTTGAAACCCCTAAACTAGCATGCAATATTCTCTTTTGGCCATTTTGGCCCAACATATGATTTTTACAAAATTTCCAAATACTTTTCCCAAAAGTTCACAAAATTCTTTTTTTGAAATGGTAATATCCATGATCTAACAATCCCGGATGAGCTTAGAATGATTTTTTGAATCCATCATGCCTTTTTAATTGTACATGTTGCCAAAGCTGAGATGAACCTAATTTCAAAAATTAATTTCACCTAGAGAATAATTTTCTGGAATTTTTGAAATATTTTTATATTAAACCTTGTCGAGTTTCTTTCCAACAGTACTTCATTTACCTTCTGAAATCTTCGGATGCACTTGAACAAAATCCAAAAACAAAGATAACACGATGCTGTCCCTAGTTTTCAACCTAATTTTTGAATCCCTTTTTTATCGAGACGTTCAGATGTCTCAAAAATATGTTCGATTAATTCCCCCACAAGATCAACCCTTATTTAACTCGGATCAAGAATAAAATGCTAAAAATAGGATTTCACATTAAAACTTACGCAGTAGAGATGCTCCAACTCCATATTGAAAAAGGATACTCTAGCCTTTTTTTTAATCAAAGTTTAAATTTACTCTTTGTTCCTAAATGTTTTCCTTACTTTGGGGATACTTTAACCTTATGACTTTGAGAAGATACTCCAATCCTCTTTTTTAGAAAAAATAATTTTTTTTTGTTCCTCACTATTTTCATAAATCTATTTTAGGGGACACACTAACCTCATTTCTCCGAAGGGATACTTCAACCCTACTTTTCCTTAAAAACTTAAAATTTTTTCTTTTTCGAATGCCTCAAACTATTTTTATAAAAATTATCTTTGTTCTTCAAATTACCACTGAACCCAAACCCATCTCTAAAATTGTCATTTAGGTTATTCTTCAATAATTAAAGGTAATTATGAGATACATTTCGCTTGCCCCTCTTTTTTATGTTTTTTGTTTGTGATTGCTTGTTTATGATATTATTATATTTATTGTTTGCCTCAGTAACTTGTTTCCTTTTGTCGTGTTATTGTGTATTCATATAAAAAAACTTGTTTTCCAACAAAATATACGAGGTCATGTTTCGTGTTGGTATCTCTCCAATGCCTAATACGAAACATCCAACTTTTAAAATCTAATCTAGACATGGTTCTAAAAAAAATTCCTATTTTCTTCACACCTCCAAGGCACATAGGTGATCTAATTTTCCTTGATTAAAAAACCCCAGGTTTACATTTTCTAAAACCTCATGCATTAAAGAGGATTATATCTAATTAGAGACCAAATAGAACTAATTTAACTAAGACCACAGCGAGATATAGTAAGTAGGTACCGATTTTGGGCATCGTAAGGATGCTAGTCCTTTCTTACACATAACCAATACCCGAGCCTAACCAATAAATCTCTGGACTTTGTAAACCTTAAAATCAGTGTTTTGAGTTTTATGACTCGTAATATTGTTTTCAATAGGCGTCTACTCTTGCCTAGCCTAAAAATGATCAATGGCGACTCCAAGTTTATAGCCACTTCGTGGTGGCCATCCGGGTCTAGTTGGATGAGTGACTCGTTCGGCGGTGCCTATCTCCTTCATATCATCACGTCTAATCCAAATCCTAATCATGGGATAGCTTAAAGGCTGGACCACAACCAACCATCATTTATTTTTAAGTTAAGCATGCTATTGCCTTTTGGATCATTTGAAGTTTTAAAGGCTGGATACATAGTGATATAGCTCATCTGACATATTAAATCAGATGTAAATGGAATGGGCATCAAAGATGGCTGCGAGATTATAAATAATAAAGCAAAAGTCAAAACACCAATGAATCTAGTTTAACAAATCCTAATACAAGCCAAATTGGTTAATGAGGCCAAAAAGACTAAAAAGGGAGCCGATGACTTTTGTGTTCTATACCATCTATGACCATATTCTTCAAACGTACAAAAAGTTTCAGGCTATGGTTTAAAGAATGATGAATAAAGGCAGCATCAAATTCTATTATAAAAAGTAAACCTCATTAACTAAGTCAGTAAATAGATACCATCTATCAACACCATAAAAAGTGATGAAAAAAATCCTCTTTACAAGGTTGGAAGGTAATTAGTCTTATTTGACAACTGAACAAGTATCAAAGCTACCATTGTTCAACCTATGCGAAGATAGTTATTTAACTTCTATTCCTTTCTTTATAAAGACAACAAAGTGGTTCCTTGGAAATATTAAGTAAAACTTTAATCACCAGAGAATCTAGTCAACAAACAGTAAACATTGACCTCTTGAGGGTAGACCATCTAACTTGAAGTAGTAGATGTGATGCCTTAGCTATACCAAGAAGTGAAACTCAACAAAGAACATTACTCCTATTGTTAAAGCGCCGAAATCTATAACTAAAGAATTAGATCTGATAGCTATCAAGTATCCAATGAGTGAGAAAGAAGCTACAGAATTCTTTAAGTTCATTAAGCACACAATTATAGCATCATAGATCAATTGAACAGGTAACATGCGAAGATATCTATGTTATCACTACTATTAAACTTCAAGGCTTAAGGAATGCTCTTCTTAAGGTTTTTAATAAGGCATATGTTCCTCTAGACATACCAATAGGCTAGTTGGATCGCCTAGTAAGCAGTATCATTGCTGACAACTATATATCTTTCGACAATGATGAAATCCCTAATGAAGGAAGAGGAAACTATAAAGCCCTTTACAGCACCATATACTACAAAGGTAGCATGTTGCCGAAGGTGCTTATTGATAATGGGTTAACATTGAATGTAATGCCTGTATCATGCTTAAACAAGCTCCCTATTGATGCATCTCTAATCCAAAATAGTTGCATGATTGTGCAAGCATTCGATGGAACTTGTAGAAACATCTTGGGCAACATCACCATTCTACTCTAAATTAGCTTATGCACTTAAGAAGTAGACTTGTACGTGATAAACATTACTCTACCATAAAATGCCTATTGGAAAGGCCTTGGATTCACTCTATAGAGGTAGTATCATCATCATTGCATTAGAAGTTGAAATTCATCATTGAAAATGAAGTTGTCATCATCGGAGGAGAGGAAAATATTATCATTATTACCTCAATTGATGCCTTGCATATCGAACCTAATGGTGGTGTTCCAAAATCCTTGTGTCAGTCCTTTGAGTTTGTAAATAC
The DNA here is from genome assembly GCA_038382025.1 of Adansonia gregorii. NCBI lineage: Eukaryota > Viridiplantae > Streptophyta > Magnoliopsida > Malvales > Malvaceae > Adansonia > Adansonia gregorii. The sequence goes on from JBBYHO010053877.1 coordinate 45,569, forward strand.
ATCTTACATCAAGGAAGGGTTGCTAATGGTTAAGCCTCACCTATCAAGGAGCATTTATATAAGTCTAAAGCAAATATTGGTAAAGCTGCTTGACTAGAAAAATAATTAAAAAAACATTTCTAAAAAATTACCAGAGCCTTGAAAGTTATCAATAAATTGATAAAAGGGGGTTGGGTCTAAGCCTAGTGCACAAAAAAAAAAAGAAAACAAGCTCAAAAGAATCATGAGAAAAGAATGGCATGTCTTTTAAGACAAGACTTTGGGCAAAAATCAATATTGTTTCCACAACTTTAGGAAAGTTTTTGTTTGAGAGGATAAGTGAATATCGACCCGATGATGTTACACATGTACTAAACAAAGCATTTGAGGAGTTTTCCATTAATACAACTAAGGAGCTAAAGATGTCAACAATAGACTAGGAGACTACTTTGTGCTTTTTAAGATTTATTTTAAGTGTTTGCACTGAACTAAGATTTCTATACTGTTGAAGTCTATTTTAAAGTAATTTTATGAATTAAACCTGCATGCTTCTACCAAGAACATTATAGGATCCTTTGTATGGGTATCATTTTATTAAGTATTATCAATTAAAATGACTAAACATTATGCATTTCATCTTTTATGACCTTCTTCATAGTAATTGCCAACTCTTAGACCTTTCTTTACATATTTTTCTACCTATGTTGTTCTTTTTCCATATTTTTAGGTATCTAGATAAAAGTGAGATGAATATTCATACTGATATTTTAGATATTAATTTGAGTAACCAATCTACATCAATAAAGTTAAGATTAATGGGGATTTTGAAGAGAGTTTCATACCTATACTAAAATTAATTGAAAAAAAAACGTATATTACCTCATGAAGAACCCATTAAAACCATAAACTTAGGAACAAAAAATTGGAAAGAAGTCAAGATAGGAACCTCTATAAGCTTAACTTAAACCGATCTGATAAACTTCCTCCAAGAATATTAGAAGCTACTCACCTGGTCCTACCTGGACATGCCTGGATTAAATACCAACATTATGGTCCTTAAACTTCCCCTCAAACTTGAGTGTAAGCTCATATAACAAAAGCTTAAAAGAATGAAACTAAAAATGCTTCTAAAGACTAAAAGGAAGTGAAAAAACAGTTTGAGGCAAAATTTCTTAAAGTAGTTTAATATCCTGAATGGGTAGCCAATATAATCCCATCTCGAAAAAGAATGATAAAGTGTGGATATGTGTAAATATCTTAAATTGAGCTAGCGTAAAGGATAATTTCTTTTTGACTCATATCGACACCTTAGTTTACAACATGGCCCATAATGCATTATTTACCTTCATGGACAGTATTTTAGGTTACAACCTATCAAAAGACAATGGTAACATTGTTCAATGATCTCCTACACAAAGAAATAAAGGTCTATATGGATGACATGATTGCCAAAATGCCTAAGGAGAGTGAACACATTGCCAACTCATGGAAACTCTTTAAACAGCTTCATAAATACCAGCTCAGGCTAAATCAAACCAAATGCACATTTGGTGTCACGTCCAGCAAGTTATTAGGCTTTATTATGGTCAAAAAAAGAATAAAAGTTGATCTAGACAAAGTCAAGGCCATTTAAAACCTATCATTGCCTCAAACCTTAAAGAAGTGAGAAGTTTTTGTTGAAAAGTTGAAGTATATAGCCTGATTTATATCTCAGCTGATCACCAAATATGATTTGATCTTTCAACTATTTTAAAAATAAAATCCCAAAAAATGGAATAAAGAATACCATAAAGCCTTTGATAAAGTAAAACATTTTTTAAACCCTCTAGTACTTATGCCACTAGTGCCTAGTTAACCTGTACAAATATCTATTCAGTAATAGAGAAGTTTTGTTATGCTCTGGCCTGGACAGCTCAAAGGTTAAGGTAATATATGTTATACCATACCACATGGCTGATCATCTAACTTAATCCAATCAAGTACTTATATAAGGCCCTTGCCTTGTTAGGACGATTAGCTATGTGGCAAGTCTTGCTCTCGAAGTAGGACATCATGTACATGAACAAGAAAGCCATCAAATAGAGCATAATAGCAGACTTTTTGGCAAGCAGAGCAACAAATGGCGATTAATCTTTGGACTTTGAATTGCTTGGCAAAGACTTAATATGCATATCCAAGGTAGAATACACTTTTGATAGTAGTTCTTCTTGGAAAATATATTTTGATAGAGCTTTAAATGCATTAGAGCATGGAATCAGGGCAATTCTTATCTCACCTGATGAAAACTACTACCCTTTCACTATAAGATTAAACTTCAATTGTACCAATAATATAGCTGAATATGAAGTTTGTGTCATTGGACTCCAAGTCGCCATTAAAATAGGTATCAAGAGTCTACAAGTATTTGAAGATTTAACCTTCGTCATCTACCAACTAAAAGGAGAATGGTAAATGCATAATGCTAAACTGATTCATTATGGGAAGTTGATTTTACAACTCAAAAAAGAATTTGATGATATTAGTTTTCAACATTTACATAGGAAAAAAAAAACCAAATAGCAAACATCTTGGCCACCTTGTCATCCATGTTTAAAGTTAATTAAGAATCGAATGTTGCTCCCATGTAGATGAGCATTTTTACAACTCTAACATATTTTCAGAATATTTAAAAAGAGAAAAATGGCCTTCCATGTTATCATGACATCCTTTGGTATATCAAAAAACAATAATACCCCAAATGTGCTACTGAAATTAATAAGAGAACCATCTGAAAAATATTTATGAGCTTTATTTAGACAATGGAATTTTATACAACGATGAGATCAGATGCTGCTCTAATGCATGGATGCCTCCGAAGCAAAAAAAATTCTCGAAATGTCCATGAAGGGATATGCGATATGGGCGCAATAGACACTAAATAGCAAAACAAGTCATATGATCAAGCTATTATTGGTTAACTTTCGAGAAAGATTGCATTGGCCATGCTCAAAAGTATTACAAATGCCAAATCTATGCAGACAAAATCCATGTCCTACCAGTACCTCTACATGTTATGATAGCCCCATGTTATGATAGCCCCATGACCTTTTTCTATGTGAAGCATAGACATGATCAGATCGATCACCTTAAGGTTTCTAATAGGCACCACTTCATTTTAGTCATTATTAATTATTTCACTAAGTAGGTAAAAGCATCTTCTTATGCCAACATCACTAAATCTAGTTTGTAAAATGGCACATCATCTATAGATATAGGCTTTTCGCACAAATAATCATGAATAATGCATGCAACTTGAAAAACAAGATGATGCAAGTAGTTTGTTCCCAATTTAAAATTTAATATCATAACTCAATGACCTACCATCTAAAAATGAACAAGGCAGTCTAAGCAGCCATCAAGAATATTAAGAAAATAGTCAAAAAATTGTTGAAACGTACAAAGATTGGCCCAAAAAGTTACCTTTTGCACTACCTGCCTATCGTATAGCAATTTAAACCTTTATGGTTGCTACAATATTTTCTTTGGATTACGACATGAGGGTTTTTCTACCTATCGAGGTGGAAATCCCTTTACTCAAAGTCTTGATGGAATCACAACTTGAAGAAACTGAATAGGTCAAGAACCAATATGAACAACTCAGTCTCATCGAGGATTAAAAAAATAAAAGCTATCTATCATGGGCAGATATATCAAAGGCACATAATAAAAGCCTATAACAAAAAGGTCCATCCTTATCAATTCCAAAAAGGTGACCTAGTCCTTAAATAGATTCTATTGATTCAAAAAGATGAGCGAAGAGAATGGACTCCAAATTAGGAATGGCTGTACTTGATAAAGTGTGTATTTTTCAGAGGAGCCTTGATCTTAACTGAGATGGACGATAGTAATTTGCCTAATCCTGTTAATTCTAACATTGTCAAGAAATGATTGTCGCGACGTACCCCAGGGTGGATCCTCATGGATCTAAGAGTGCGTAAGACTTAAAATATTATCCTGACT
>JBBYHO010054203.1:0-49485 GCA_038382025.1 Adansonia gregorii
AAAGTAGCAATATCATGTATCCCAATGTGGAGAATGTGAATATAGTGCCCTAACAAAAAGAATAGTGAATATTATGAACATCCAACTTTATCTCCTTGCATGAATGAACTTTGATTTTAAGGAAAATGGTGGAAAGAAAAGCTTTTCATGCAAATCCAAAGCACCAATATCATGTATTCCAATATGGAGAACAAGATTCTTGTGCCAATAACAAAAGGATGGAGATTATTATGAAAATCTTGGTTTGTATCATTTCATAAAAGAACATTAATTATAAGGAAAATGTTGGAAAGAAAAGTTTTTCTTGGAAATTCGAAGCATCAATATCGTGTATCCAAATATGGAGAACATGATTGTAGTACCCATAACAAAAAGAAAAGAGATTATCACCAGGATCTAGGCTTGTCTCATTTCGTAGATGAACTTTAATTATAAGGAAAATGGCGGAAAGAAAAGCTTTTCTTGCAAATCTAATGCATCAATATCATGTATCCTAATATGGAGAACATGATTGTAGTGCCAATAAGAAAAGGAACAGAGATTATTACGAGTATCCTAGCTTGTCTCATTTCACAAATGAATTTTTATTATATGAAAAAAGGTGGAAAGAAAAGCTTTCCTTGCAAATCCAATGCATCAATATCATATATCCCAATGTGGAGAACATGATTGTAGTGCCCATAACAAAAAGAATGGAGAATATTATGAGCATCCAAGTTTGTCTCTTTTCATGGATGAAATTAAATTTTATGGAAAATGCCACAATTTTCTTGCAAATCCAAAGCATCAATATCGTGTATCCCAATGTGGAGAACATGATTGTAATACCCATAACAAAAAGAATAAAGAATATTGTATGCATCCAAGTTTGTCTCTTTTCACAGATGAACTTTGATTATAAAGAAAATGGTGAGACGAAAAGCTTTTCTTGCAAATCCAGTGCATCAATATCGTGTATCCTAAAGTGGAGAACATGATTGTTGTGCCAATATCAAAAAGAATGGAGAATATTACTAGTACCTAAGTTTGTCTCATTTACAGATGAACATTAATTATAAGGAAAATGGTGGAAAGAAAAACTTTTCTTGTAAATCCAAAGCATCAATATCATGTATCCCAATGTGGAGAACATCATTGTAGTGCCTATAACAAAAAGAATGGAGAATATTTCGAGCATCCAAGTTTGTATCTTTTCACAGATTGAACTTTGATTATAAGGAAAATGGTGGAAAGAAAAGCTTTTCTTGCAAGTCTAATGCATCAATATCGTGTACCCCAATGTGGAAAACATGATTGTAGTGCCCATAACAAAAGGAATAAAGAATATTATAAGCATCCAAGTTTGCCTCTTTTCATGGATGAACTTTGATTTTAAGGAAAGTGGCAAAAAGAGAAGCTTTTCTCGCAAATGCAAATTGTCAATATCGTGCATCCCAATATGGAGAACATGATTGTCGTGCCCATAACAAAAAGAATGGAGAATATTATCAGCTTCTAAGTCTGTCTCTTTTTCACAGATGAACTTTGATTATAAGGAAAATGGTGAAAAGAAAAGCTTTTCTTGTAAATCCAAAGCATCACTATTGTGTATTCCAGCATGGAGAACATGATTGTAGTGCCCATAACAAAAAGAATAGTGAAAGTTTTGAACATCTAAGTTTGTCTGTTTTGACGAATGAAATTTGATTTTTTAAAAAATAGAGGAATGAAAAGCTTTTCTTGCAAATCGAAAACTTCAACATGATGTATACCAATATGGAGAACATGATTGTAGTGCCAATAACAAAAGGAATGGAGATTATTACGAGTATTTCAGTTTGTCTTTTTTCATGGATGAGTTTTTATTATGCAAAAAATGGTGGAAAGAAAAGCTTTCCTTGCAAATCTAACGCATTAATATCATGTATCCTGATGTGGAGAACATGATTGTAGTGCCCATAACAAAAAGAATGGAGAGTATCATGAGCATCCGAGTTTGCCTCTGTTCACGAATGAACTTTGATTTTATGGAAAATGTCAGAAAAAAGGCTTTTCTTGTAAATCCAAAGCTTTAACATTGTGTTTCCCAATGTGGAGAACATGATTGTAGTGCCTATAACAAAAAGAATGGAGAATATTATGTGCATCCAGGTTTGTCTCTTTTCATAGATGAACTTTGATTATTAGGAAAACGGTGTGAAGAAAAGCTTTTCTTACAAATCTAATGCATCAATATCGTGTATCCAAAAATGGAGAACATGATTGTACTGCCCATATAAAAAAGAATGAAGAGTATTACAAGTACCTAAGTTTGTCTCATTTACAGATGAACATTAATTATAAGGAAAATGGTGGAAAGGAAAGCTTTTCTTGCAAATCCAAAGCATTAATATCATGTATCCCAATGTGGAGAACATCATTGTAGTGCCAATAACAAAAGGAATGGAGATTATTACGAGTATCCCAGTTTGTCACATTTCATGGATGAATTTTTATTATACAAAAAATGGTGGAAAGAAAAGCTTTCCTTGCAAATCTAACGCATCAATATCATGTATCCCAATGTGGAGAACATAATTGTGGTGCCCATAACAAAAAGAATAGAGAATATTATGAGCATCCAAGTTTGCCTCTTTTCATAGATAAACTTTGATTTTTTGGAAAATATCAGAAAGAAAGGCTTTTCTTGCAAATCCAAAGCTTCAACACTGTGTATCCCAATGTGGAGAACATGATTGTAGTGACTGTAACAAAAATAATAGAGAATATTATATGCATCCAAGTTTGTCTCTTTTCATAGATGAACTTTGATTATTACGAAAATGGTGTGAAGAAAAGCTTTTCTTGCAAATCTAATGCATTAATGTCATGTATCCTAAAGTGGAGAACATGATTGTAGTACCCATACAAAAAAGAATTGAGAATATTACGAGCACTCAAGTTTGTCTTATTTACAGATGAACATTAATTATAAGGAAAATGGTGTAAAAAAAGCTTTTCTAGCAAATCCAAAGCATCAATATCATGTATCCCAATGTGAAAAACATCATTGTTGTGACTAGAACAAAAAGAATAGAGAATATTATAAGCATCCAAGTTTGTATCTTTTCATAGATGAACTTTAATTATAAGGAAAATGGGGGAAAAAAAAGCTTTTCTTGCAAATCTAACACATCGATATCGTGTGGAGAACATGATTGTAGTGCCTATAAGAAAAAGAATGGGAATATTATGAGCATCCAAGTTTACATTTTTTCATGGATGAATTTTGATTTTAATGAAAATGGCAAAAAGAAAAGCCTGTCTTGCAAATCCATAGCATCAATATCGTGTATTCCAATTTGGAGAACATGATTGTAATGCCCATAACAAAAAAATGGAGAATACTATGAGCTTCCAAGTCTCTATGTCTTTTCACAGATGAACTTTAATCATAAGGAAAATGGTGGAAAGAAAAGTTTTTCTTGCAAATCCAAAGCGTCAATATTGTGTATCCCTGTATGGAGAGCATGATTGTAGTGCCCACAACAAAAGGAATGGAGAATATTAAGAGCATCTGAGTTTGTCTCTTTTTACGGATGAACTTTGATTTTAATGAAAATGGTGGAAAAAAAAGCTTTCTTGCAAATCTAAAGCTTCAATATCATGTTTTCTAATGTGGAGAACAAGATTGTAGTGCCAATGACAAATGAGTTAGAGATTATTTTAAGTATCCACGTTTGTCTCATTTCATGAAAGAACATTAATTATAAGGAAAATGGTGGAACGAAAAGCTTTTCATGGAAATCTAAAGCATCAATATCATGTATCCCTATGTGGAGAACATGATTGTAGTGCCCATGACAAAAAGGAAAGAGATTATCATAGGGATCCAAGTTTGTCTCATTTCACAGATGAACTTTGATTATAAGGAAAATGGAGGAAAGAAAAGCTTTTCTTGCAAATCCAACGCATCAATATCATGTATCCTAATATGGAGAACATGATTATAGTGCCAAAAACAAAAGGAACAAAGATTGTTATGAGTATCCAAGTTTATCTAATTTCAAGGATGATTTTTATTACACAAAAAATAGTGAAAAGAAAAGTTTTCCTTTCAAATCCAACGCATCAATATCCTATATCCCAATATGGAGAACATGATTATAGTGCCCATAACAAAAAAAAATAGAGAATATTATGAGCATCCAAGCCTGTCTCTTTTCATAGATGAACTCTGATTGTAAGAGAAATGGTGGAAAGGAAAGCTTTTCCTGTAAAACCAAAATGTTAATATGGAGAACATATTTGTGATGCCCACAACATAAAGAATGGAGAATATTGTGAACATCCAAGTTTATCTCTTTTCATGGTTCAACATTTATTGTATGGAAAATGGTGGAAAGAAAAGCTTTTCTTGCAATTGCAAAGTAGCAATATCATGTATCCCAATGTAGAGAACGTGATTGTAGTGCCCCAACAAAAATAACAGAGAATATTATGAGCATCCAAGTTATCTTCTTTCACGGATAAACTTTGATTTTAAGGAAATTGGCAAAAAGAAAAGCTTTTCATGCAAATCCAAAGCACCAATATCATGTATTCTAGTATGGAGAACAAGATTGTTTTGCCAATAACAAAAGGATAGAGATTATTACAAGAATCCAGGTTTCTCTCATTTCACGAAAGAACATTAATTATAAGGAAAATGGCAGAAAGAAAAATTTTTCTTGGAAATCGAAAGCACCAATATCGTGTACCCTAATGTGGAGAACATGATTATAGTGCCCATAACAAAAAGAAAGGAGATTATCACGGGGATCCAAGTTTGTCTCATTTCATAGATAAATTTTGATTATGAGGAAAATGGTGGAAAGAAAACATTTCCTTGCAAATCCAGTGCATCAATATCGTGTATCCCAATGTGGAGAACAGGATTGCAGTGCCAATAACTAAAGGAGTGGAGATTATCACGAGTATCCCTGTTTGTCTTATTTCATGAATGAATTTTTATTAGACGAAAAACGATGGAAAAAATAGCTTTTCCTGTAAATCCAACGCATCAATATCAAGTATCCTAACATGGAGAACATGATTGTAGTGCCCATAAAAAAAAGAATGGAGAATATTATGAGCATCTAAGTTTATCTCTTTTCACAGATAAACTTTGATTTTATGGAAAAAGCCGAAAAGGAAGGCTTTTCTTTTAAATCCAATGCATCAATATCGTGTATCCCAATGTGAAGAACATGATTGTAATGCCCATAGCAAAAAGAATGGAGAATATTATACGCATCCAAGTTTATCTCTTTTCACAGATGAACTTTGATTATAAGAAAAATGGTGAGAAAAAAAGCTTTTCTTGGAAATCTAATGCATCAATATCATGTATACCAAACTGGAGAACATGATTGTAGTGCCTATATGAAAAAGAATGAAAAATATTACAAGTACCCAAGTTTGTCCCATTTCACGGATGAACATTAATAATAAGGAAAATGGTAGAAGGAAAAGCTTTTCTTGCAAATCCAAATTATCAATATAATGTATCCCAATGTGGAGAGCATCATTGTAGTGCCTATAACAAAAAGAATGGAGAATATTATGAGCATCCAAGTTTGTATCTTTTCATGGAAAAACTTTGATTATAAGGAAAATGATAGAAAGAAAAGCTTTTCTTGCAAATCTAACACATTAATATCTTGTATCCTAATGCGTAGAACATGATTGTGGTGCCCATAACAAAAGGAATGGAGAATGTTATGAGCATCCAAGTTTTTCTATTTTCATGGATGAACTTTGATTTTTGGGAAAATTGCAAAAAAAAGCTTTTCTTGCAATCCAAAGCATCAATATCGTGTATCCCAATGTGAAGAACATGATTGTAGTGCCCATAGGAAAAAGAATGGAGAATATTATGAGCTTCCAAGTCTGTCTCTTTTCACAGGTGAACTTTAACTATAAGAAAAATGGTGGAAAAAAAGCTTTTCTCATAAATCCAAAGCGTCAATATTGTGTATCCTAATATGGAGAACGAGATTGTAGTGCTAATAACAAAATGAATAGAGATTATTACCAGTATCTATGTTTATCTCATTTCATGGATGAACTTTGATTATAAGGAATATGGTCAAAAGAAAAGCTTTTTTTTGCAAATCCAAAGTGTTAGTATCATGTATCCCAATGTCGAGAACATGATTGTAGTGCCAATAACCCAAGGAATGGAAATTACTATGAGTAACGAATTTTGTTGTATTTCACAGATAAACTTTAGTTTTGAGGAAAATGGTGGAGAAAAAAGCTTTCTTGCAAGCATCGATATCATGTATCCCAATGTAAAGGATGAATGTACTGCTAATAACCAAAAGAATGGATATTATTAAGAGTTTATCTCATTTCATGGGTGAACTTTGGTAGTAAGGAAAATGGTGGAAGGAAAAACTTTCTTGCAAATCCAAAGCATCAATGTCGTGTGTCGCAATGTGGAGAACATGTTTATAGTGCCCATAACAAAAAATAATGGAAAATATTATGAGTATCCAAGTTTGTCTTATTTCACGAATAAACATTAATTATAAGGAAAATTATGGAAGAAAAGCTTTTCTTGCAAATGCAAAGCATCAGATATCATTTATCTCAATGTCAAGAACAAGATTGTAGTGCCCATATCAAAAAGAATAGAGAATATTATGAGTATCCAAGTTTACCACCTTTCATGGATGAACATTAATTATAACAGAAATCATGGGAAGAAAAGCTTTTCTTAGAAATACAAAGCATCAATATCGTGTATCCCAATGTGGAGAACAAGATTGTAGTGCCAACAACAAAAGGAATGGAGATTATTAAGAGTATCCAAGTTTGTCTCATTTCATGGATAAACTTTGATTATAGGGAAAATGGTGGAAAGAAAAACTTTTCTTGTAAATGCAAAGCATCAATATCATGTATCCCAATGTGAAAAACATGATTGTAGTGCCCATAACAAAAAGAAGGGAGATTATTATGAGTATCCAAGTTTGTCTCATTTCACATATGAGCTTTGATTATAAGGAAAATGGTGGAAAGAAAAGCTTTTCTTGTAAATCAAAGCATCAATATCGTGCATCCCAATGTGGAGAACATGATTGTAGTTTCCATTAGAAAAAGAATGGAGAATATTAAGAGCTTCCAAATTTGTCTCTTTTTATGGATGAACTTTGATTTTAGGGAAAATGGTAGAAAGAAAAGCTTTTCTTGCAAATCCAACACATCAATATCGTGCATCCCAAGTGGAAAACAAGATTGTAGTTCCAACAAAAGGAATGGAGATTTTTAAGGGTATACAAGTTTGTCTCATTTCACGAATGAACTTTGATTATATGGAAAATGATGGAAAGGAAAGCTTTTCTTCCAAATCCAAAGCATCAATATCATGCATCCCAATGTGGAGAACTTGATTGTAGTGCCCATGAGAAAAGGAATGGAGAATATTATGAGCATCCAAGTTTTTCTCTTTTCACAGATAAACCTTGATTTTAAGGAAAATGGCAGAAAAAAAGCTTTTCATGCAAATGCATTGCATCAATATCATGTATCCAATATGGAGAACAAGATTGAAGTGCCAATAACCAAAGGAATGGAGATTATTGAGAGTATACAAGTTTGTCTCATTTCACAAATGAACTTTGATTATAAGTAAAATGGTGGAAAAAAAAGCTTTTCTTGGAAATCCAAAGCATCAATATTGTGTATCCCAAATGGAAAACAAGATTGTAATGCCAACAGCAAAAGAACGAAGATTTTTTAGGGTATAAAAGTTTATGTCATTTCACGGATGAACTTTGATTATAAGGAAAATGATGGAAAGAAAAGCTTTTCTTGCAAATCTAAAGTATCAATATCGTGGATCCCAATATGGAGAACTTAATTGTAGTGCCCATGTGAAAAAGAATGGAGAATATTATGAGCATCCAAGTTTTTCTCTTTTCACAGATAAACCTTAATTTTAAGAAAAATGGCAGAGAAAAAGCTTTTTTATGCAAATGCATTGCATCGATATCATGTATCCTAATATGGAGAACAAGATTGAAGTGCTAATAACCAAAGGAATGGAGATTATTGAGCGTATACAAGTTTGTCTCTTTTCACGAATGAACTTTGATTATAAGTAAAATGGTGGAAAGAAAAGCTTTTCCTGGAAATCCAAAGCATCAATATCATGTATCCTAAATGGAAAACAAGATTGTAGTGCCAACAACAAAAAGAACGAAGATTTTTTAGGGTATAAAAGTTTATGTCATTTCACGGATGAACTTTGATTACAAGGAAAATGATGGAAAGAAAAGCTTTTCTTACAAATCCAAAGTATCAATATCGTGGATCCCAATGTGGAGAACTTGATTTACTGCCCAAGTGAAAAAGAATGGAGAATATTATGAGCATCCAAGCTTGTCTCTTTTTACGAATTAACCTTGATTCTAAAGAATATGGCAGAAAGAAAAGTTTTTCTTGCAAATCGAAAGCACCAATATCATGCATTCCAATATGGAGAACAAGATTGAAGTGCCAATAACAAAAGGAATGGAGATTATTGTGAGTATCCAAGTTTGTCTTTTTTCACGGAGGAACTTTGATTATAAGTAAAATGGTGGAAAGAAAAGCTTTTCTTGCAAATCAAAAGCATCAATATCGTGTATCCCAAGTGGAGAGCAAGATTGTAGTGCCAACAATAAAAGGAAAGGAGATTTTTAAGGGCATATAAGTTTGTGTCATTTCACAGATGAACTTTGATTATAAGGAAAATGATGGAAAAAAAGATTTTCTTGCAAATCCAAAGCATCAATATTATGGATCCCAATGTGATGAACTTGATTGTAGTGCCCACAAGAAAAGGAATGGAGAATATTATAAGCATCCAGGTTTGTCTCTTTTAATGGATAAAGTTTGATTTTAAGGAATATGGTAAAAAGAAAAGCTTTTCTTGCAAATCGAAAGCATCAATATTGTGTGCCCCAATGTGGAGAACAAGATTGAAGTGCCCATAACAAAAAGAATAGAGATTATTAAGAGCATCCAAGTTTATCTTATTTCACAGATGAACTTTGATTATAAGTAAAATGGTGGAAAGAAAAGCTTTTCTTGCTAATCCAAAGCATCAATATCATGTATCCCATTGTGGAGAACATGATTGTAGTGGCCATATCAAATATAATAGAGAATATTATGAGAATCCAAGTTTGTCTAATTTCATGGATGAACTTTGATTATAAGGAAAATAGTGGAAAGAAAAGCTTTTCTTGCAAAACCAAAGCGTCAATATTGAGTATCCCAATGTGGACACCATGATTGTAGTGCCTACAACAAAAAGAATAGAGAATGTTATGAGCATCTAAGTTTGTCTTTTTCACGGATGAAATTTGATTTTAAAAAAAATAAAGGAAAGAGAAGCTTTTCTTCCAAATTCAAAGCATCAATATCGTGTATTCCAATGAAGAGAACAAGATTGTAGTGCTAATAACAAAAGAATTGGAGATTATTTTGAGAATCAAAGTTTGTCTCATTTTATAGAAGAACATTAATTATAAGGAAAATGGTGGAACGAAAAGCTTTTCATGGAAACCTAAAGCATCAATATTGTGTATCCTAATGTGGAAAACATGATTGTAGTGCCCATGGTAAAAAAAAATAAGATTATCATAAGGATCCAAGTTTGTCTCATTTCACAAATAAACTTTGATTATAAGGTAAATGGAGGAATGAAAATCTTTTCTTGCAAATCCAATGTATTAATATCGTGTATCCCAATATGGATAAAATGATCACAGTGCCAATAACAAAATAAAAGGAGATTATTATAAGCATCCAAGTTTGTCTCAGTTCACAGAAGAATTTTTATTACACAGAAAATGGTGGAAGGAATAGCTTTCCTTGCAAATCCAACACATCAATATCCTGTATCCTAATATGGAGAACATGATTGTAGTGCCCATAACAAAAAAATAGAGAATATTATGAGCGTCCAAGCCTATCTCTTTTCACAGATGAACTTTGATTGTAAGGAAAATGTTGGAAAGAAAAGCTTTTTTTGCATAACCAAAATGTCAATAATGTGTATCCTAATGTGGGGAACATGATTGTAGTGCCCATAACATAAAGAATGGAGAATATTATGAGCATCCAAGTTTGTCATTTTCAACGGTTCAACATTAATTACAAGGAATATGGTGGAAAGAAAAGCTTTTCTTGCAAATACAAAGCAGCAATATCATGTATCCTAATGTGGAAAACGTGATTATAGTGCCCCCAAAAAAAAGAATAGAGAATATTATGAGCATCCAAGTTTGTCTCTTTTCACGGATGAACTCTGATTTTAAGAAAAATGATAGAAAGAAAGCTTTTCATGCAAATCCAAAACATTAATTTAGTGTATTCCAATGTGGAGAACAAGATTGTTGTCCCAATAACAAAAGGAATGGAGATTATTAAGAGAATCCAGGTTTATCTCATTTCATGGAAGAACATTAATTTTAAGGAAAATGGTGGAAAGAAAAGCTTTTCTTGGAAATCTGAAGCATTAAAATTGTGTATCCTAATGTGGAGAACATGATTATAGTGCCCATAACAAAAAAAAAAAAGGAGATGATCATGAGGATCCAAGTTATCTCATTTCATAGATGAACTTTGATTATAAGGAAAATAGTGGAAAAAAACCTTTTCTTGCAAATCCAATGCATCAATATCATGTATCCCAATGTGGAGAGCAGGATTGTAGTGCCAATAACAAAAGGAATGGAGATTATTACAAGTATCCCCATTTATCTCTTTTCATGGATGAATTTTTATTACACGAAAAATGGTGGAAAAAAAAAGCTTTTCCTACAAATCTAATGCATCAATATCATGGACCTTAATGTGGAGAACATGATTGTAATTCCCATAACAAAAAGAATGGAGAATATTATGAGCCTCCAAATTTAACTATTTTCACGGATGAACCTTGATTTTATGGAAAATGTCAAAAAGAAAGGCTTTTCTTGCAAATCTAATGCATCAATATCGTGTATCCCAATGTGGAGAACATGATTGTAGTGCCCATAACAAAAAGAATAGAGAATATTA
The DNA here is from genome assembly GCA_038382025.1 of Adansonia gregorii. Lineage (NCBI taxonomy): Eukaryota > Viridiplantae > Streptophyta > Magnoliopsida > Malvales > Malvaceae > Adansonia > Adansonia gregorii. The sequence continues at coordinate 11,059 of JBBYHO010054203.1, forward strand.
TGTGCATCCAAGTTTGTCTCTTTTTACAGGTGAACTTTGATTATAAAAAAAATGGTGAGAAGAAAAGCTTTTCTTGCAACTCCAATACATCAATATCATGTATCCCAAACTGCAGAACATGATTGTAGTGCCTATATGAAAATAGAATGGAGCAATCTTACAAGTACCTAAGTTTGTCCCATTTCACGGATGAACATTAATTACAAGAAAAATGGTAAAAAGAAAAACTTTTCTTGCAAATCCAAAGCATCAATATCATGTATCCCAATATGGAGAGCATTGTTGTAGTGCCAATAACAAAAAGAATGGAGAATATTTTGAGCATCCAAGTTTGTATCTTTTCATGGATGAACTTCGATTATAAGGAAAATGGTAAAAAGAAAAGCCTTTTCTTGCAAATCTAATGCATCTATATCGTGTATGCCAATGTGGGGAACATGATTGTAGTGCCCATAACAAAAGGAATGGCGAATATTATGAGCATCCAAGTTTTCCTCTTTTCATGGATGAACTTTGATTTTAGGGAAAATTGCAGAAAGAAAAGTTTTTCTTGCAAATCCAAAACATCAATATCGTGTATCCCAATTTGAAGAACATGGTTATAGTGCCCACAGCAAAAGGAATGGAAAATATTATGAGCTTCCAAGCTTGTCTCTTTTCGCATATGAACTTTAACTATAAGGAAAATGGTAAAAAGAAAAGATTTTCTTGTAAATCCAAAGCGTCAATATTGTGTATCCCAATATGGGCAACGAGATTGTAGTGCCAATAACAAAATGAATGGAGATCATTAACAGTATCCATGTTTATCTCATTTCACGGATGAACTTTGATTATAAGGAAAATGGTGAAAAAAAAAGCTTTTCTTGCAAATCCAAAGCGTTAGTGTCATGTATCCCAATGTGGAGAACATGATTGTAGCGCTAATAACCCATGGAATGGAGATTATTATTAGTAACGAAGTTTTTCGTATTTCCTGGACAAATTTTAGTTTTAAGGAAAATGGGGGAAAAGAAAGCTTTCTTACAAATCCAAAGCATCGATATCATGTATCCCAATGTAGAGGACATGATCGTACTACCAATAACCCAAAGAATGGATATTATTAAAAGTTTATCTTATTTCACGGATGAACTTTGATTATAAGGAAAATGGTGGAAGGAAAAGCTTTTCTTGCAAATGCAAAGCGTCAATCGTGTATCCCAATTTGGAGAACATGATTGTAGTGCCTATAACAAAAAGAATGGAGAATATTATGAGTATCCAAGTTTGTCTCATTTCACAAATAAACATTAATTATAAGGAAATTGTGGAAAAAAAAAGCTTTTCTTGCAAATGCAAAGCATCAGATATCATGTATCTCAATGTCGACAATAAGATTGTAGTGCCCATATCTAAAAGAATGAAGAATATTATGAGCATCCAAGTTTGCCTCATCTCATAGATGAACGTTAATTATAACGAAAATCGTAAGAAGAAAAGTTTTTCTTGGAAATGCAAAGCATCAATATCGTCTATCACAATGTGGAAATTAAGATTGTAGTGCCAACAACAATAGGAATAGAGATTATTAAAAGTATCCAAGTTTGTTTCATTTCATAGATGAACTTTGATTATAGGGAAAATGGCGGAAAGAAAAGCTTTTCTTTTAAGGAAAATGGCAGAAAGAAAAGCTTTTCCTTTCACCATTTCCCTTATAATCAAAGTTCATCTATGAAATAACACAAACTTGGATACCCTTAATAATCTCCATTCCTTTTGTTATTGGCATTGCAATCTTCTTCTCCACATTGGGATGCACAATATTGATGCTTTGGATTTGCGTGAAAAGCTTTTATTTCCACCATTTTCCTTAAAATTAAAGTTCATCCATGAAAAGAGACAAAGTTGGATGCTCATAATATTTGTCGCAACGTACCCCGATGTGGATCCTCGCGGATTTATGAGTGCATATGATTTAAAATATTTTTCTGACTTAGAAATATCTTCTTGACTGAGACTTTGCTTTTGCGATGTGATGAGAACAAGAATGTATGGATTCCTAACTTGTGGTATAGTGAAGGGGACTATAAGATGAATCACTCTTCTTATTGGTCTCAGATGACCATCATGAAATGGCCAACGCTTGGAGTCACCACTGATCATGTCAGGCTGGGCATGATCGAATGCCTATTGAAACCTATGTTTTGAGTAACGAAACTCAAAACTTCGAAGCCGTGATCTACATAATACAAAGATTCATCATTTGGGTTCAAGAGTTGGTTATGCATGATGAGATATGAACCTCTTTGCGATGCCTGAAATTGATACCTTGCTATGTCTTATCTTGGTTTCGATTCTTTCGATCTTAACTTGACTTTACTTTGATATAACCCTCTTTTCATGCATGAATCTTATGGAAATACAAATCCAGGCTTTGATGAAAAAGATATAATCACAGATACGCCCTGGAGAGATAGGGAATATAGAGATTTTCAATAAAATGACCTCTAGATTTTACTTTGAAAATGAAATGTTCCATTTTGGGCACTGGAGAGATACCCATGCAGAATATTACCTTAATTTTATTTGAAATGTTTTGGAAACATGAATGCAAATAATCATCATAAAGAAATCATGCTAGTAAGGTAAATAAATGAAGTAACATAACATGGATCATTCAATGCAATGATAAAGAAAGGGAATAGACGATTGAAATTTATCTCACAATTAGCATCGATTATTTGGGAATAACTGAATCGATAATTTTTTAGACGCATCTAAGTTTCTTGATTAAGCAAGGTTTGTTTAACATATTCATGGAAATCCAAGAAAGAAAAAAAAGACTAATTGTAGTTAAAAGATAGGGTTAGAGTATCCCTTCGAAAAGGAGGGGTTAGAGTATCCCCGTAGATGACAAACAATTTTGACAAAAGAGGATTTTTAAATCTTGACAATTTTGAAAAGCGGGGTTGGAGAATCCCCTCAGAAGATTAGGGTTGGAGTATCCCAATGGATGACAAATCATTTTGACAAAGGAAGATTTTTTCAATTTTGACAATTTTGAAAAATAGGGTTAAAGTATCCTCTCGAAAGGTCGAGGTTAGAGTATCCTTAAAAGTGGCACATCTGACACTCTTTAAAGCAGTCGAGTTAGAAAACTTAAGTTGACAAAAATTTGTGATTTAGAAAATGAGTAATCATTTTGACAACTTTGGTAAAAGAAATTATTGTGAATGAGGATGGTAAAGATGTAAAATGTGTTTGTGCCTTTATACAAGCCAATGAGAGGTCAAAGCATGTTCTCGAGTCTGATCGGGGTGATATGGAGGCATTCGAATGTCTCGACACAAAATTTGGGAAGACAACTCAATTTTAACCATAACCAATAATAGGAGATAGCATCGTGGTATCCTATTTCTCGAATTTATTTTAAATTGGTTTGAAGGCTTTCAAGGGGGAATAAGATACTGTTAGAAAGGTAACTCGACGAGGATTAACTAAAAATATTCCTTATATCACAAAAAATTGTTTTCTAAGGGAAAAAAGGTTTCAAGTTCAGACGATTGAGCTACTGGCAGAGCATATGAAGGACAAGGAGTGTTAAAATTTGAAAAATCACCTCGAACTCATTTCGTATCAAAAATTGCAAGTGATACCTTTCTGAAAGGGGATTTCATGAATCCTTTTGGAAAAATGTTTGAAAAATTTAGAAAAATCATTTAGTGGGCCTGAATGGCCTAACTAGAATACGTGTTCGAATTTCAAAGGTTTCAGATAGTTTAGATTTGAAAAATCATAACTCTCTCATCCGAAATGATCCGGGGGTGAATATAACATTATTTTAAATATAATTTGACATGCTTTGAGAAAAAAATAGAAAATTCATGAAAAATCGTTTAGAATTCTAAAGTGATTTTTCAACTTGCAACAGTTGTGCTACCAGGAGGGGACAAAGCAAAGCAGGGGATATCTCTTATTTTTTATGTCCAAACCCGAGTCATTGACATTCGAACATCTAAGACTAAAGAGAAAGAGTGGCATGAGCATCACGAACTCATTTGCATTGCCCCAGAGTAGTTTGGGATAATGAAACAGCCCGTTGATTGCACCACTCAAGATTTTGACTAAAAAAGCACAAATATTTAGGGAATAATTGTAGGACCATTTTTATTTCAAAATCAGAAGATTTGATCTTGTTTAACCAAGATTCCAGATCTAGAAAACTTAATTTTCTCCAAGATATTTTGCTAACTTTAAGGAAAATGGTAAGTCCATTTTAATCTTTATTGGTTGAGGTTAACATGCTTAGCTTAGGGGGTTTTGAAAATCAGTTTTAACAGCCATTAAACATGCATTTTGACAAGAAGACAACAAACATACAAGGGAATGGCACATAACATCAATAGGGATGCTAAATTTACCAATGGTCTAGACAAAGAAAGTGTTATGCATTTTGACCAGAAAATGTTATGGATGCTAAAAATGGCAATAATCCATGCAAGTTAATGTGTAAATGTGCTTGAAATGTGTTAGGCTAATGATTTATACATGGATTAAGGATAACAAGATGCATGGATATGGCATAAAATGCATGAGGAAGAGATATCAAACTAATAATGATGAAATGAGGCATTTTGGCACATCAAAGGGGCATTAAGGCATCCAAATCCTAAACTACCACAATCAAAAGCCATAAAAATGCATGATAATCCTAAGAAGGTAATGCAAACACGGAGAGCTCAATAAATTATGAATATACTAAAATACAAGAAGTGAAAGTGATAAGGCGAGAAGTTATACTAATAAAACTTCACTTCCTTATAATTAAAGTTCTTCTGTGAAATGAGATAAACTTGGATTCTCGTAATAATCTCCATTCCATTTGTTAAGGGCCCTACAATCGTGTCCTCTACATTGGGATACATGATACTGAAGCTTTGGATTTGCAAGAAAAGCTTTTATTTCTGCCATTTTCCTTAAAATCAAAGTTCATTTGTAAAAAGAGACAAACTTGGATGCTCTTAATGTTCTCCATTCCTTTTGTTGTAGGCACTACAATCATGTTCTCCATATTAGGATACATAATATTGACACTTTGGATTTGCAAGAAAAGCTTTTCTTTCCACCATTTTCATTATAATTAAAGTTCATCTGTGAAAATAGACAGACTTGGAAGCTTATAATATTCTCTATTCTTTTTGTTATAGGCACTATAATCATGTTCTCCACATTGGGATACACAATTTGACGCTTTAGATTTGCAAGAAAAGCTTTTCCTTCTGCCATTTTCCTTACAATCAAAGTTCATCCTTGAAAAGAGGCAAACTTGCCTGCTCATAATATTCTCCATTCCTTTAGTTATGGGCACTACAATCATGTTTTCCATAATGGGATACATAATATTGATGCTTTGGATTTACAACAAAAGCTTTTCTTTCCACCATTTTTCTTATAATCAAAGTTCATCCGTGAAAAGATACAAACTTTAATGCTCATAATATTCTCTATTCTTTTTGTTATAGGCACTACAACGATGTTCTCCATATTGGGATACATGATATTGATGCTTTGGATTTGCAAGAAAAGCTTTTCTTTCCACCATTTTCCTTATAATTAATGTTCATCAATGAAATGAGATAAAGTTGGGTACTCGTAATATTCTCCATTTTTTTATATGGGCACTACAATCATGTTCTTCACTTTGGGATACACAATATTGATGTATTGGATTTACAAGTAAAGTTTTTCTTCTCACCATTTTCCTTATAATCAAAGTTCATCTGTGAAAAGAGATAAACTTGGATGCACATAGTATTCTCCATTCCTTTTGTTATGGGCACTACAATCATGCTTTCCACATTGGGATACACGATATTGATGCATTGGATTTGCAAGAAAAACTTTTCTTTTCAACATTTTTCATAAAATCAAAATTCATTCGTGAAAGGAGACAAACTTGGATGCTCATAATATTCTTTATTCTTTTTGTTACGGGCACTACAATCATGTTCTTCACATTCAAATACATAATATTGATGTGTTGGATTTGCAAGGAAAGCTTTTTTTTTCACCATTTTTCTTATAATAAAAATTCATCCGTGAAATGAGACAAATAAGGATACTCATAATAATCTCTATTCCTTTTGTTATTAGCACTACAATCATGTTCTCCATATTGGGATACATGATATTAATGCATTGGATTTGCAAGAAAAGCTGTTTTTCCCCACCATTTTCCTTATAATGAAAGTTCATCTATGAAATGAGATAAACCTAGATCTTTATCATAATCTCTTTTCTTTTTGTTATGGGCACTACAATCATGTTCTCCATATTGTGATACATGATATTGATGCTTCAGATTTTTAAGGAAAACTTTTTTTTTTGCACCATTTTCCTTATAATTAATGTTCTTTCATGAAATGAGACAGACCTGGATTCTAGTAATAATCTCCATTCCTTTTATTATTGGCTCAACAATCTTGTCCTTCACATTGGAATACACAATTTTGGGGCTTTGGATTTGCATTAAAACCTTTTGTTTCTGCCATTTTCCATAAAATCAAAGTTCATATGTGCAAAGAGACAAACTTGGAAGCTCATAATATTCTCCGTTCTTTTTATTGGGGCACTATAATCATATTCTCCAGATTGGGATACACGATATTGCTACTTTGCATTTGCAAGAAAAGCATTTCTTTCCACCATTTTCTTTACAATTTATGTTCAACTATGAAAAAAGACAAACTTTGATGCTCATAATATCCTCCATTCTTTATGTTATGGGCACTACAATCATGTTCTCCACATTAGGATACACAATATTGACATTTTGGTTTTGCAAGAAAAGCTTTCTTTTCCACTATTTTCCTTACAATAAAAATTCATTCGTGAAATGAGACAAACTTGGATACTCGTAATAATCTCCATTCCTTTTGTTGTTGGCACTATAATCATGTTCTCCACTTTAGGATACATGATATTGTGCATTAGATTTGCAAGAAAAGCTTTTTTTTCCTCCATTTTCCTTATAATCAAAGTTCATCTGTGAAATGAGACAACTTGGTTCCTCATGATAATCTCCTTTCTTTTTGTCATAGGCACTACAATCATGTTCTCTACATTGGGATACACGATATTGATGCTTTAGATTTCCATGAAAAGCTTTTTGTTCCACCATTTTCCTTACAATTAATGATCTTCCATGAAATGAGACAAACTTAGATTCTCAAAATAATCTCCAATTCATTTTTTATTGGAACTACAATCTTGTTTTCCACATTGGAATACACGATATTGATGCTTTGGATTTGCAAGAAAAGCTTTTCTTTCTCCTATTTTTTTAAAATCAAATTTCATCTGTGAAAAGAGACAAACTTAGATGCTCATAACATTTTTCATTCTTTTTGTTGTAGGCACTATAATCATGTTGTCCATATTGGGATACACAATATTGATGCTTTGGTTTTGCGAGAAAAGCTTTTCTTTTCACCATTTTCCTTATAATCAAAGTTCATCCATGAAAAGAGATAGACTTGGATGGTCATAATATTCTTCATTTTTTTTGTTATGGGCACTACAACCATGTTCTCCACATTGGGGTACATGAAATTGATGCTTTGGTTTTGAAAAAAAAAAGCCTTTCTTTTCACCATTTTCTTTAAAATCAAAGTTCATCCGTGAAAAAAAAAACTTGGGTGCTCATAATATTCTCCATATCTTTTGTTATGCGCACTACAATCATGTTTTCCTAATTGGGATACATGATATTGACACTTTGGATTTACAAGAAAAGCTTTTCTTTCCAACATTTTCCTTAAAATCAAAGTTCATCCATGAAAAAAGACAAACTTGGATGCTTATAATATTCTCAATTCTTTTTGTTATCGGCACTACAGTCATGTTCTCCATATTAGGATAAACGATATTGACGCTTTAGATTTGCAAGGAAACCTTTTCCTTCCACCATTTTCCTTATAATCAAAGTTCATCTATGAAAAGAGACAAACTTGGATACCTGTAATAATCTTCATTCTTTTTGCGATGGGGACTACAATCATGTTCTCTGCATTGGGATACACAATATTGATGCTTTGGATTTACAAGAAAAATTTTTTTCCCACCATTTTCCTTATAATCAAAGTTCATCCGTGAAATGAGACAAACTTAGATTCTTATAATATTCTCCATTCTTTTTTTATATGGGCACTACAATCATGTTCTCTACATTGGGATACATGATATTGATGCTTTAGATTTGCAAGAAAAGCTTTTCTTTCCACCATTTTACTTATAATCCAAGTTCATATGTGAAATGAGACAAACTTGGATACTCTTAATAATCTCCATTCCTTTTGTTGTTGGTACTACAATCTTGTTCTCCACATTGGGATACACAATATTAATGCTTTGCATTTTCAAGAAAAGCTTTTCTGTCCATGATTTTTGCTATAATTAACGTTCATTTGTGAAATGAGGCAAACTTGGATACTCGCAATATTCTTTATTCTTTCTGATATGGGCACTATAGACGTGTTCTCCACATTAAGGTACATGATATTGATGCTTTAAACCATCAATATCAAGTATCCTAATATGGAGAACATGATTGTAATGCCTATAACAAAAGAATAGAGATTATTATAAGTATCCAAGTTTGTTTTATTTCACAGATGAACATTAATTATAAGGAAAATGGTAAAAAAAAAGCTTTTCTTGCAAATGCAAAGCATCAATATCATGTATCTCAGTATGGAGAACACAATTGTAGTGCCCATATCAAAAGGAATAGAGAATATTGTGAGTATCCAAGTTTACCTTATTTCATAGATGAACGTTAATTATAACAAAAATCATAGAAAGGTAAGCTTTTCTTGCAAATCCAAATCATCAATATCGTGTATCCCAACGTGGAGAACATAATTGTAGTACCTATATAAAAAAGAGTGGAACATATTATGAGAATCCAAGTTTGTCTCATTTCATGAATGAACGTTGATTATAAGGAAAATGGTCGAAAGAAAAGCTTTTCTTGCAAATCCAAAGCATCAATATTGTGTATCCCAAATGGAAAACAAGATTGTAGTGCCAACAACAAAATGAATGGAGATTTTTAAGGGTAGACAAGTTTGTCTCATTTCACGGATGAACTTTGATTATAAGGAACATGATCGAAAGAAAACCTTTTCTCATAAATCTAAAGCATCAATATCATGTATCCCAAAGTGGAGAACTTGATTATAGTGCCCATGGGAAAAAGAATGAAGAATACTATGAGCATCTAAATTTGTCTCTTTTCACAAATAAACCTTGATTTTAAGAAAAATGGCAAAAAAAGGCTTTTCTTGCAAATCGAAAGCATCAATATCGTGTATCCCAATATGGAGAACAAGATTGAAGTGCCAATAACAGAAGGAATGGAGATTATTAAGAGTATCCAAGTTTGTCTCATTTCACAGATGAACTTTCATTATAAGTAAAATGGTGGAAAGAAAAGCTTTTCTTGCAAACCCAAAGCATCAATATCATGTATCCCAACATGGAGAACATGATTGTAGTGCCCATATCACAAAGAATGGAGAATATTATGAGAATCCAAGTTTGTCTCATTTCATAGATAAATTTTGATTATAACAAAAATGGTCAAAAGAAAAGCTTTTCCTACAAATCCAAAGCATCAATATTGTGTATCCCAAGTGGAGAACAAGATAATAGTGCCACCAACAAAAGGAACAGAGATTTATAAGGGTATACAAGTTTGCCTCATTTCACGAATAAACTTTGATTATAAGGAAAATGGTGGAAAGAAAAGCTTTTCTTCCAAATCCAAAGCATCAATATCGCGTATCCCAACATGATTGTAGTTCCCATCACCAAAAGAATGGAGATTATTATGAGAGACCAAGTTTGTTTTATTTTAGAGATGAATGTTGATTATAAGGAAAATGGTGAAAATAAAAGCTTTTCTTGCAAATCCAAAGTGTCAATATTGTGTATCCCAACAAGGAAAACATGATTGAAGTCCCCATCACAAAAAGAATGGAGATTATTATGAGTACCCAAGTTTATCTCATATCGTAGATGAACTTCAATTATAAGAAAAATGGTGGAAGAAAAAGGTTTTCTTGCAAATCCAAAGCATTAATATCGTGTATCCTAATATGGAGAATGTGATTGTAGTGGGCATAACAAAAAGAATAGAGGATATTATGACCATCCAAGTCTGTCTCTTTTCATGGATAAACTTTGATTATACTGAAAATGGTGGAAAGAAAAGCTTTTCTTGCAAAACAAGAGCGTCAATAGTGTGTATCCTAATGCAGACAACATGATTGTAGTGCCCATAACAAAAAGAATGGAGAATGTTATGAGCATCTACGTTTATCTCTTTTCACGGATGAAATTTGATTTTAAAATATAGAGGAAAAAAAATCTTTTCTTGCAAATTCGAACCACCAATATCGTGCATTCCAATCTGGAGAACAAGATTGCAGTGCTAATAACAAACGAATTGGAGATTATTTTGAGAATCCAAGTTTGTCTCATTTCACGAAAGAATATTAATTATAAGGAAAATGGTGGGATGAAAAGCTTTTCATGGAAATCTAAAGCATTAATATCGTGTATCCCAATATGGAGAACATGATTGTAGTGCCCATGACAAAAAGAAAGAAGATCATCATGAGGATCCGAGTTTGTCTTATTTCACTGATGAACTTTGATTCTAAAAAAAATATAGGAAAGAAAAGCTTTTCTTGCAAATATAATGCATCAATATCGTGTATTCCAATTTGGAGAACATGATTATAGAATCCGAGTTTGTCTCATTTCATGGATAAATTTTTATTAGATGAAAAATGATGGAAAAAAAAGCTATCCTTGCAAATCCAACGCATCAATATCCTGTATCCCAATGTGGAGAACATGATTGCAGTGCCCATAACAAAAAAATGGAGAATATTATGAGCATCCAAGTTTGTTTCTTTTGATGGATGAAATTTGATTTTAAAAAAATAGAGGAAAGAAAAGCTTTTCTTGCAAATCCAAAGCATCAATATCATGTATTCCAATGTGGAGAACAAGATTGTAGTGCCAATAACAAACGAATTTGAGATTATTTCAAGAGTCCAAGTTTGTATCATTGCACAGAAGGACATAATTAAAAGGAAAATGGTGGAACAAAAAGCTTTTCATGGAAATCTAAAGCATCCACATCATGTATCCCAATGTCGAGAACATGATTATAGTGCCCCAACAAAAAAAATGGAGAATATTATGAGCATCCAAGTTTGTCTCTTTTCACGATGAACTTTGATTTTGTGGAAAATGGGAGAAAGAAAAGCTTTTCATGCAAATCCAAAGCACCAAAATCGTGTATTCCAATGTGGAGAACAAGATTGTTATGCCAATAACAAAAGGAATGGAGATTATTGTGAGAATCCAGGTTTGTCTCATTTCACAGATGAATAATAAATATAAGGAAAATGATGGAACGAAAAGCTTTTATTGCAAATGCAATGATTTGCAAGAAAAGCTTTTCCTTCCACCATTTTCTTTACAATCAAAGTTCATCCATGAAATGAGATAAACTTGGTTACTCTTAATAATAACCATTCTTTTAGTTATTGGCACTATGATCACATCCTCCACATTGGGATACATGATATTGATGCTTTGGATTTGCAAGAAAGCTTTTCTTTCCACCATTTTCCTTATAACTAAATTTATCTGTGAAATGTGACAAACTTCGTTACGCATAATAATCTCCATTCCTTGGCTTATTGGCACTACAATTATGTTCTCCATGTTAGGATACACGATATTGACACTTTGGATTTGCAAGAAAAGCTTTTCATTCCACCATTTTCCTTATAATCAAAGTTCATCCATAAAATGAGATAAACTTGGATACTCTTAATAATCTCCATTCCTTTTGTTATTAGCATTACAATCTTATTCTCCACATTGGGATACCTGATATTGATGATTTGGATTTGTAAGAAAAGCTTTTCTTTCCACCATTTTCCTTATAACTAATGTTCTTTCATGAAATGAGACAAACTTGGATTCTCGTAACAATCTCTATTCCTTTTTTTTAGGCTCTATAGTTATGTCCTCCCCTTTGGGATACATGATATTAAAGCTTTGGATATGCAAGAAAATCTTTCCTTTCTACCCTTTTCCTTAAAATCAATATTCATCTGTAGAAAGAGACAAACTTGGATGCTCTTAATATTCTCCATTCCTTTTGTTGAGGGCACTATAATCATGTTCTCCACACTGGGATACACAAAAATTGATGCTTTGGATTAGCAAGAAAAGCTTTTCTTTCCACCACCTTCCTTATAATCAAAGTTCATCTCTGAAAAGAGACAAACTTGGAAGCTCATAATATTCTCCATTCTTTTTGTTATGGGCACTACAATCATGTTTTCCATATTGGGTTACACGATATTGACATTTTGGATTTGCAAGAAAAGCTTTTCTTTCAACCATTTTCCTTAAAATCAAAGTTCATTTATGAAAAGAGGTAAACTTGGTTGCTCATAATATTTTACATTCCTTTTGTTATGGGCACCATAATCATGTTCTTCATATTGGGGTACATGATATTGATGCATTAGATTTGCAAGAAAAGCTTTTCTTTTCACTATTTTCCTTATAATCAAAGTTTATCCTTGAAAAGATACAAACTTGAATGCTAATAATGTTCTCCATTCATTTTGTTATAGGCACTACAATGACGTTCTCCATATTGGGATACACAATATTGATGCTTTGGATTTGCAAGAAAAGCTATTTTTTCCACCATTTTTCTTAAAATTAATGTTCATCCGTAAATGAGACAAAGTTGGGTACTCGTAATATTCTCCATTCTTTTTTATATGGGCACTACAATCATGTTTTCTGCTTAGGGATACACGATATTGATGCATTGAATTTGCAAGGAAAGCGTTTCTTCTCGCCATTTTCCTTATAATCAAAGTTTATTCGCGAAAAGAGACAAATTTGGATGCACATAATATTCTTCATTCTTTTTATTATGGGCATATCATGTTCTCCACATTGGGATACACGATATTGAACCTTTGGATTTGCAAGCAAAGCCTTTCTTTCTAACATTTTCCATAAAATCAAAGTTCATTCGTGAAAAGAGATAAACTTGGATGCTCATAATCTTCTCCATTCTTTTTGTTATGGGCATTTCAATCATGTTCTCCACATTGGGATACATGATATTGATGCGTTGGATTTGTAAGGAAAGCTTTTCTTTTCGCCCTTTTTCGTATAATAAAAACTCATCTGTGAAAACTGAGACAAACTGGGATACTCATAATAATCTCCATTCCTTTTGTTATTGTCACTAAAATCATGTTCTCCACATTAGGATACAAGATATTGATGCATTGGATTTGCAAGAAAAGCTTTTTTTTCCACCACTTTCCTTTTAATCAAAGTTCATCCATGAAATGGGACAAACCTGGATCCTCGTGATAATCTCTTTTCTTTTTGTTATGGACACTACAATAATGTTTCCGACATTGGGATACATGATATTGATGCTTCAGATTTCCAAGAAAACTTTTCTTTCCACCATTTTCCTTATAATTAATGTTTTTTCGTGAAATGAGAGAAACCTAGATTCTCATAATAATCTCCATTCTTTTTGTTATTAGCACAACAATCTTGTTCTCCACATTGGAATACACGATTTTGGTGCTTTGGATTTGCATGAAAAGTTTTTCTTTTCGTCATTTTCCATAAAATCAAAGTTCATCTGTGAAAAGAGACAAACTTGAATGCTCATAATATTCTCTGTTCTTTTTGTTGGGGCACTCTAATCATGTTCTCCATATTGGGATACATGATATTGCTACTTTTCATTTGCAAGAAAAGCTTTTCTTTTCACCATTTTCCATACAATTTATGTCCAACCGTGAAAAAATACAAACTTTGATGCTCATAATATTCTCTATTCTTTATGTTGTGGGCAGTACAATGGTGTTATCCATATTGTCATACACAATATTCACATTTTGATTTTGCAAGAAAAACGTTCTTATCTACTATTTTCCTTACGGTCAAGGTTTATTCCTGAAAAGAGACAGGCTTAGATGCTCATAATACTCTCTATATCTTTTGTTATAGGCACTACAATCATGCTTTCCACATTAGGATATCGGATATTGATGCATTCAATCTGCAAGGAAACCTTTTTCTCCACCGTTTTGCATGTAAAAAAATTCATCCACGAAATGAGGTAAACTTGGATACTCATAATAATCTCCATTCTTTTTGTTATTGGCACTATAATCATGTTCTCCACATTGGGATACACGATATTAATGCATAAGATTTGCAGGAAAAGCTTTTCTTCCCTTTATTTTTCGTATAATCAAAGTTCATCTGTGAAATGAGACAGACTTGGATCCTCATTATAATCTCCTTTCTTTTTGTCATGGGCACTACAATCATGTTCTCCATATTGGGATACACGATATTAATGCTTTAGATTTTCGTGAAAAGCTTTTCGTTCCACCATTTTTCTTATAATGAATGTTCTTTCGCGACATAAGACAAACTTGGATACTCATGATAATCTCCTTTCTTTTTATCATGGGTACTACAATCGTGTTTTCCACATTAGGATACACGATATTGATGCTTTAGATTTTCGTGCAAAGCTTTTTGTTCCACCATTTTCCTTATAATTAATGTTCCTTCGTGAAATAAGACAAACTTGGATTCTTGAAATAATCTCCAATTCATTTGTTATTGGCACAACAATCTTATTCTCCACACGATATTGATGCTTTGGATTTGCAAGAAAAGCTTTTCTTTCCCCTATTTTTTTAAAATCAAATTTCCTCCGTGAAAAGGAATAAAGTTAGATGCTTATAACATTCTCCATTCTTTTTGTTATGGGCACTACAATCATGTTGTCCACATTGGGATACACAAGATTGATGCTTTGGTTTTGCCAGAAAAGCTTTTCTTTCCACCATTTTCCTTATAACCAAAGTTCATCCACAAAAAGAGATAGACTTGGATGGTCATAATATTCTCCATGCTTTTTGTTATGGGCACTACAACCACGTTCTCCACATTGGGATACATGAAACTGATGCTTTGGATTTGGAAGAAAACCCTTTCCTTCTACCAGTTTCCTTAAAATCAAAGGTCATCCATGAAAAAGACAAACTTGGATGCTCGTAACATTCCCCATACTTTTTGTTATGCGTACTACAATCATGTTCTCCTAATTGGGATACACGATATTGACATTTTGGGTTTGCAGGAAAGGCTTTTCTTTCTGGCATTTTCCTTAAAATCAAAGTTCATCCATGAAAAGAGACAAACTTG
Organism: Adansonia gregorii; assembly: GCA_038382025.1. Lineage (NCBI taxonomy): Eukaryota > Viridiplantae > Streptophyta > Magnoliopsida > Malvales > Malvaceae > Adansonia > Adansonia gregorii. The sequence goes on from JBBYHO010054203.1 coordinate 26,404, forward strand.
GATGCTCATAATATTCTCCATTCTTTTTGTTATGGGCACTACAATCATGTTCTCCATATTAGGATACGTGATATTGGTGCTTTGGATTTGCAGGAAAACCTTTTCCTTCCACCATTTTCCTTATAATTAAAGTTCACCTACGAAATGAGACACACATAGATACTCGTAATAATGTCCATTCTTTTTATGATAGGGACTACAATCATGTTCTCCACATTGGGATACATAATATTGACTCTTTGGATTTGCAAGAAAAGCTTTTCTTTGCACCATTTTCCTTATAATCAAAGTTTATCTCTGAAATGAGTCAAATTTGGATACTCGTAATAATCTCTATTCTTTTGGTGATGGGAACTACAATCATGTTTTCATCATTCGGATACACGATATTGATGCTTTGGATTTGCAAGAAAAGCTTTTCTTTCCAACATTTTACTTATAATCAAAGTTCATCCATGAAATGAGACAAACTTGGCTACTCTTAATAATCTCCATTCCTTCTGTTATGGGCACTTCAATCTTGTTCTCCACATTGAGACACACAATATTGATGCTTCTGATTTGTAAGAAAACCTTTTCTTTTTGCTATTTTCCTTAAAGTCAAGGTTTATCCATAAAAAGAGGCAAACTTGGATGCTTATAATATTCTCTATTTTTTCCTCATGGGCACTACAATCAAGTTCTCCACATTAGGATGCATGATATTGATGCTTTGGATTTGCAAGAAAAGCTTTTCTTTCCATCATTTTCCTTATAATCAAAGTTTATCCGTGAAATGAGACAAACTTGTATACCCTTAAAAATCTTCATTCTTTTTGTTGTTGGCACTACAACCTTGTTCTCCACTTGGGAGGCACGATATTAATGCTTTAGATTTGCAAGAAAAGCTTTTCTTTTCGCCATTTTCCCTAAAACCAAAGTACATATATGAAAAGAGACAAACTTGGATCTTCATAATATTGTCCATTCTTTTTCTTATGGAAACTACAATTAAGTTCTCCATATTGGGATACACGATATTGATGCTTTAATTTGCAAGAAAAGCTTTTCTTTCCACCATTTTCCTTATAATCAAAGTTCATCTATGAAATGAGACAAACTTGGATACTCGTGATAATCTCCATTCTTTTTGTTATGAACACTACAATCATGTTCTCCACATTAGGATACATGATATTGACATTTTGCATTTACAAGAAAAGCTTTTCTATCCACAATTTTCCCTATAATCAAAGTTCATCCATGAAATGAGACAAACTTAGATACTCTTAATAATCTCCATTCCTTTTATTGTTGGCACTGCAATCTCGTTCTCCATATTGGGATGCATGATATTGACGCTTTGCATTTCCAAGAATAGCTTTTTTTCCACGATTTTCATTATAATTAACATTCATCCATGAAATGAGGCAAATTTGGATACTCGCAACACTCTTTTTGATATGGTCACTACAATCGTGTTCTCTACATTGAGATACACGCTATTGATGCTTTGCATTTACAAGAAAAGCTTTTCTTTTCACCATTTTCCTTATAATTAATGTTCATTCATGAAATGAAACACACTTGGATACTTGTAATATTCTCTATTCTTTTTGTTATGGGCAAAACAATCATGTTATCCACATTGGAATACACGATATTGATGCTTTGGATTTGCAGAAAATGCTTTTCCTTTCACCATTTTCCTTACAATCAAAGTTCATCTAAGATAAACTAGGTTACTCTTAATAATATACATTCTTTTGGTTATTGGCACTACAATCATGTCCTCACATTGGGATACACGATATCGATGCTTTGGATTTGCAAGAAAGCTTTTCTTTCCACCATTTTCCTTATAACTAAAGTTTATCCGTGAAATAAGTCAAACTTTGTTACTCATAATAGCCTCCATTCCTTGGGTTATTCATACTACAATCTTATTCTTACATTGGGATACATGATATTAATGCTTTGGATTTGCAATAAAAGCATTTTTTTCCACATTTTCCTTATAATCAAAGTTCATTCACGAAATGAGACAAACTTTGTTACTCACAATAGTCTCCATTCCTTTTGTTATTAGTACTACAACCTCGTTCTCCATATTAGGATACATGATATTGATGCTTTGGATTTGCAAGAAAAGCTTTTTTTTCCACCATTTTCCTTATAATTAATGTTCTTTCATGAAATGAGGCAAACATGGATTCTCATAATAATCTCCATTCCTTTTGTTTTGGGCTTTACAGTCATGTCCTCCACATTAGGATACATGATATTAAAGCTTTAGATTTGAAAAAAAAGCTTTTCTTTCCACCATTTTCCTTAAAATCAATGTTCATCCATAAAAAGAGACAAACTGGATGCTCTTAATATTCTCCATTCCTTTTATTGAGGGCACTACAATCATGTTCTCCACACTAGGATACACAATATTGACACTTGGGATTAGCAAGAAAAGCTTTTTTTTCCCCCACTTTCCCTATAATCAAAGTTCATATGTAAAAAAAGACAGACTTGGAAGCTCATAATATTCTCCATTCTTTTTGTTATGGGTGCTACAATCATGTTCTCCACATTGGGATACACGATATTGACGCTTTGCATTTGCAAGAAAAGCTTTTCTTTACACTTTTTCCTTGTAACTAATGTTCATCCGTAAATGAGACAAACTTCGGTGCTTGTAATATTCTCCATTCTTTTTAGTATGGGCACTAATCATGTTTTCCACTTTGGGATACATGATATTGATTTACTAGATTTGCAAGAAAAGTTTTTCTTCTCACCTGTTTCCTTATTATCAAAGTTCATCTATGAAAAGAGACAAACTTAAATGCACAGAATATTCTCCATTCTTTTTGTTATGGGCACTACAATCATGTTCTCCACATTGGGAAACATGATATTAATGCTTTGGATTTGCAAGAAAAGCCTTTCTTTCTGACATTTTCCATAAAAGCAAAGTTCATCCATGAAAAGAGACAAACTTGGATGCTCATAATATTCTCTATTCTTTTTGTTATGGGCTCTGCAATCGTGTTCTCCACATTGGGATACATGATATTGATGCGTTAGATTTGCAAGAGAAGCCTTTCTTTCCACCATTTTCTGTATAACAAAAAATCATCCGTGAAATAAGACAAACTGGGATACTTATAATAATCTCTATTCCTTTTGTTATCGGTACTACAATCATGTTCTCGACATTAGGATAGACGATATTGATTCATTGGATTTGCAAGAAAAGCTCTTTCTTTCACCTTTTTCCTTATAATCAAAATTCATCTATGAAATGAGACAAACCCGAGTCCTCGTGATAATCTTTTTTCTTTTTGTTATGGGCACTACAATCATGTTCTCCATATTGGGATACACGATATTAATGCTTTGAATTTCCAAGAAAAACTTTTTTTCCACCATTTTGCTTATAATTAATGTTCTTTCGTCAAGTGAGACAAACCTGGATTCCCATAATAATCTCCATTCTTTTTGTTATTGGCATAACAATCTTGTTCTCCACATTGCAATACAGGATATTGGTGCTTTGGATTTGCATGAAAAGTTTTTCTTTCAGCCAGTTTCCTTAAAATCAAAGTTCATCCACGAAAAGAGACAATCTTGGATTCTCATAATATTCTCCGTTCTTTTTGTTTGGGCTCTATAATCATGTTGTCCACTTTAGGCTTCACGATATTGTTACTTTGTATTTGCAAGAAAAGCATTTCTTTCTACCATTTTCCTTACAATTAATGTTCAACCGTGAAAAAGTCAAACTTGGATGCTCATAATATTCTCCAATCTTTATGTTGTGGGTACTACAATCATTTTCTCCATATTGGGATATGCAATATTGACATTTTGGTTTTACAAGAAAAGCTTTCCTTTCCACCATTTTCCTTAAAATCAAAGTTTATCCATGAAAATAGACAGGTTTGAATGCTTATAATATTCTTCATTTTTTTTGTTATGGGCACAATAATCATGTTCTCTACACTAGGATACAGGATATTGATGCATTGGATTTGCAAGGAAAGCTTTTCTATCCAATATTTTTTGTGTAATAAAAATTCATCCGTGAAATAAGACACACTTGGATACTCGTAGTAATCTCCATTCTCTTTGTTATTGGCACTATAATCATGTTCTCCACATTGGGATACACGATATTGATACTTTAGATTTGCAACAAAAGCTTTTGTTTCCTCCATTTTGCTTATAATCAAAGTTGATCTGTGAAGTGAGACAAACTTGGGTCCTCATGATAATTTCCTTTCTTTTTTTCATGGGCACTACAATCATGTTCTCTACATCAGGATAGACGATATTGATGCTTTAGATTTCCATGAAAAGCTTTTCATTTTACCATTTTCCTTATAATTAGTATTCTTTTATGAAATGAGACAAACTTGGATTCTCAAAATAATCTCCAATTGATTTGTTATTGGCACTAAATCTTATTCTCCACATTGGAATACATAATACTGATGCTTGGGATTCGCAAGAAAAGCTTTTCTTTCCTCCATTTTTTTAAAAACAAATATCATTTATGAAAGAGACAAACTTAGATGCTCAAAATATTCTCCATTCTTTTTATTATGGGCACTGCAATCATGAAGTCCATAATTGTATACAAAATATTGACGCTTTGGTTTGCAAGAAAAGCCTTTCTTTCCACCATTTTCCCTATAATCAAAGTTTATCCATGAAAAGAGACAAACTTAGGTGGTCATAATTTTCTCTATTCCTTTCGTTATGGGTGCTACAGTCATGTCCTCCACATTGGGATACATGATATTGAGGCTTTGGATTTACAAGAAAAGCTTTTCTTTTTGCCATTTTCCTTAAAATCAAAGTTTATCAATAAAAAGAGACAGACTTAGGTGCTCTTAGTATTTTCCATTCCTTTTGTTGTGGGCACGGCAATCAAGTCCTTTACACTGGGATACACAATATTGATGCTTTAGATTTGCAAGAAAAGCTTTTCTGTCCACCATTTTCCTTATAATCAAAGTTCATTTGCGAAAAGAGATAGACTTGGAAACTCATAATATTCTCCATTCCTTTTGTCATGGGCACTTCAATCATGTTCTCCACTTTGGGATACACGATATTAATGGAATGTATTTACAAGAAAAGCGTTTTTTCTTGCCATTTTCCTTATAATCAAAACTTATCTATGAAAAAAGATAAACTTGGATGCACATAATATTCTCCATTCTTTTTGTTATGGGCACTACAATCATGTTCTCCATATTGGGATATACGATATTGATGCTTTGTATTTGCAAGAAAAGCCTTACTTTCTGACATTTTCCATACAATCAAAGTTCATCTGTGAAAAGAGACAAAACTTAGATGCTCATAATATTTCCATTCTTTTTGTTATGGTCACTACAATCATGTTCTCCACATTAGGATACATGATATTGATGCGTTAGATTTGCAACGAAAGCTTTTCTTTCCACCATTTTTTGTATAATAAAAATTTATCTATGAAATGAGATAAACTGGGATACTTATAATAATCTCCATTCCTTTTGTTATTGGCACTAGAATCATGTTCTTCACATTGGGATACATGATATTGAAGCTTTGGATTTGCATGAAAGGCTTTTCTTTCATCCACTTGTTTTAAAAACAAATTTCATTCGTGAAAAGAGACAAACTTAAATGCTCACAACATTCTCCATTCTTTTTGTTGTGGGCACCATAATCATGTTCTCCACAGTGGCATACACAATATTGACACTTTGGATTTGCAAGAAAAGCTTTTCTTTTTACCATTTTCCTTATAATCAAAGTTCATCTGTGAAAAAAGACAGACTTGGATGGTCATAATATTCTCTATTCCTTTTGTTATGGGCCCTGCAGTCATGTCCTCCACATTGAGATACATGATATTGAAGCTTTGGATTTGCAAGAAAAACTTTTCTTTTTGCCATTTTCCTTATAATCAAAGTTCATCAGTGAAAAGAGACAGATTTGGAAGCTCATAATATTCTCCATTCCTTTTGTCATAGGCACTACAATCATGTTCTCCACTTTAGGATACAGGATATTAATGGAATGGATTTGCAAGAAAAGCTTTTCTTCTCACCATTTTCCTTATAATCAAAGCTCATCTGTGAAAAAGGATAAACTTGGATGCACATAATATTCTCCATTCTTTTTGTTACGGGCACTATAATCATGTTCACCACATTGGGATATACGATATTGATGCTTTGTGTTTGCAAGAAAAGCCTTTCTGTTTGGCATTTTCCATAAAATCAAAGTTCTTTCGTGAAAAGAGACAAACTTGGATGCTCATAATATTCTCCGTTCTTTTTCTTATGGTCACTACAATTATGTTCTCCACATTGGGATACATGATATTGATGCGTTAGTTTTGTAAGGAAAGCTTTTCTTTCTACCATTTTTCATGCAAGAAAAATTTATCTGCTAAATGAGACAAACTGGGATACTCGTAATAATCTCTATTCCTTTTGTTATTGGCACTACAATCATGTTCTTCACATTTGGATACATGATATTGAAGCTTTGGATTTGCAAGAAAGGCTTTTCTTTCATCTATTTATTTTAAAAACAAATTTCATTCATGAAAAGAGACAAACCTAGATGCTCATAGCATTCTCCATTCTTTTTGTTGTGGGCACTATAATCAAGTTCTCCACACTGGCATATACAATATTGATGCTTTGCATTTGCAAGAAAAGCTTTTCTTTCCACTATTTTTCTTATAATCAACATTCATCCATGAAAAGAGATAGACTTGGATGGTCACAATATTCTCTAATCCTTTTGTTATGGGCCCTACAATTATGTCCTCCACTTTGAGATACATGATATTGAAGCTTTAGATTTGCAAGAAAAACTTTTCTTTCTGCCATTTTCCTTAATATCAAAGTTCATCTATAAAAAGAGACCAACTTGGATGCTCTTAATATTCTCCATTCCTTTTGTTGTGGGCACTACAATCAAGTCCTCCACACTAGGATACACAATATTGATGTTTTGGATTTGCAAGAAAAGCTTTTCTGTCTAGCTTTTTCCTTATAATCAAAGTTTATCTGTGAAAAGGGATAGACTTTAAACCTCATAATATTCTCTATTCCTTTTGTCATGGGCACTACAATCATGTTCTCCATATTGGGATACATGATATTGATGCTTTGGATTTGCAAAAAAAGCTTTTCTTTATGCTATTTTCCTTAAAATCGAAGTTCATCCATGAAAAGAGGCAAACTCGAATGCTCATAATATACCCTATTCCTTTTGTTATGGGCACTATAATCATGTTCTCTATATTGGGATACACGATATCGATGCATTAGATTTGCAAAAAAAGCTTTTCTTTTCACCATTTTCCTTATAATCAAAGTTTATCCGTATAAAGATACAAACTTGCGTGCTCATAATTTCACTATTCTTTTTGTTATAGGCACTATAACGATGTTCTCCACATTGGGATCCATGATATTGATGCTTTGAATTTTCAAGAAAAACTTTTCTTTCCACCATATTCCTTATAATTAATGTTTATTCGTGAAATTAGACAAGCATGGTACTCATAATATTCTCCATTTTTTTTGATATCGGCACTACAATCATATTCTCCACTTTTGGATAAACGATATTGATGGAATGGATTTGCAAGAAAAGCTTTTCTTCTCACCATTTTCCTTATAATCAAAGCTTATCTGTGAAAAAAGATAAACTTGGATGCATACAATATTCTCCATTCTTTTTGTTACGGGCACTACAATCATGTTCTCCACATTGGGATACATGATATTGATGCATTGGATTTGTAGGGAAAGCTTTTCTTTCCACCATTTTTTTTATAATAAAAATTCATCCATGAAATGAGACAAACTGGGATACTCATAATAATCTCCATTCCTTTGGTTATTGTCACTACAATTATGTTCTCTACATTGGGATACACGATATTGATGCTTCAAATTTCCAAGAAAAACTTTTTTCCACCATTTTCTTATAATTAATGTTCTCCCGTGAAATGAGACAAAACTAGATTCGCATAATAATCTCCATTCTTTTTGTTATTGGCACAACAATCTTGTTCTCCACATTGGATTACACGATTTTAGTGCTTTGGATTTGCATGAAAAGCACTTCTTTCTGCCATTTTCCATAAAATCAAAGCTCATCCATGAAAAAAGACAAACTTGGATGCTCATAATATTCTTTGTTCTTTTTGTTAGGGCACTATAATCAAGTTCTCCAGGCTAGGATACACGATATTGTTGCTTCGCATTTGCAAGAACAACTTTTGTTTCCATCATTTTCCTTACAATTAATGTTCAGCCATGAAACAAGACAAACTTGAATGTTCATAGTATTCTCTATTCTTTATGTTATGTGCACTACAATCATGTTCTTCACATTGGGATACACAATATTGACATTTTGGTTTTGCAAGAAAAGCTTTCTTTTCCACCATTTTCCTTACAATCAAAGTTCATCAGTGAAAATAGATAGGCTTGGATGCTCATAATATTCTCTATTTTTTGTTATGGGCACTACAATCATTTTCTCCTTATAGGGATACAGGATATTGATGTGTTGGATTTGGAAGGAAAGCTTTTCTTTCCACCATTTATCTTATAATCAAAGTTCATCTGTGAAATAAGACAAACTTGGATACTCTTAATAATCCCCATTCCTTTTGTTATAGGCACTTAAATCTTGTTCTCCACATTGGGATACACGATATTGATGCCTTCAATTTGCAAGAAAAGCTTTTTTCTACCATTTTCCTTAAAATCAAGGTTTATCTGTGAAAAGAGATAAACTTGGATGCTTATAATATTCTTTATTCTTTTTCCCATCAGCACTATAATCAAGTTCTCCATATTGGGATACATGATATTGATGCTTTGGATTTACAAGAAAAGCTTTTCTTTTCATCATTTTCCTTATAATCAAAGTTCATTCGTGAAATGAGGCAAATTTGTATACCCTTATAAATTTTCTTTCCTTTTGTTGTTGGCACTACAATCTTGTTCTCCACTTGGGATACACGATATTGATGCTTTGGATATGCACGAAAAGTTTTTCTTTCAACCATTTTCCTTATAATCAACATTCATCCGTGAATTAAGACAAACTTGGATTCTTATAATATTCTCCATTCTTTATGATATGGGTACTACAATAATGTTTGCCACATTGGGATACACGATATTGATGCTTTGGATTTGCAAGAAAAGCTTTTCTTTCCACCTTTTTACTTTTAATCAAAGTTCATCTGTGAAATGAGACAAACTTGGATACTATAATAATCTCCATTCTTTTTGCTATACGCACTACAATAATGTGCTGCACATTGGGATACATGGTATTAACGCTTTGGATTTGCAAGAAAACCTTTTCTTTTCACCATTTTTCTTATCATTAATGTTCATTCGTAAATGAGACAAACTTGGGTACTCGTAATATTCCCCATTCTTTTTTATGTGGGCACTATAATCATGTTCTCCACTTTAGGATACATGATATTGATGCATTGGATTTGCAAGAAAAACTTTTCTTCTCACCATTTTCCTTATAACTAATGCTCATCTGTGAAAAAAGACAAACTTGGATGCACTTAATATTCTCCATTCTTTTTGTTATGGGCACTACAATCATGTTGTCCACATTGGGATACATGATACTTTGGATTTGTAAGAAAAGCCTTTCTTTCTGACATTTTCCATAAAATTAAAGTTCATCCGTGAAAGAGACAAATTTTGGATGCTCATAATATTCTCTATTCTTTTTGTTATGCACACTACAATCATGTTCTCCACATTGGGATACACAATATTGACATTTGGTTTTGCTAGAAAAGTTTTCCTTTCCACCATTTTCGTTACAATCAAAGTTTATACATGAAAGAAGATAGGCTTGGATGCTTATAATATTCTCCATTTTTTTATTATGGGCACTACAATCATGTTCTCCACATTAGGATACTGGGCATTGATGCATTGCATTTGCAAGGAAAGCTTTTCTTTCCATTGTTTTTTGTGTGATAAAACTTCATCCGTGAAATAAGGCAACTTGGATACTCATAATAATCTCCACTTTTTTGTTATTGGCACTATAATCATGTTCTCGACATTAGGACATGCGATATTGATGCATTGGATTTGCAAGAAAAACTTTTCTTCCCTGCATTTTCCTTATAATCAATGTTCATCTATGAAATGAGACAAACTTGGATCCTTATGATAATCTTCTTTCTTTTTGTCATGGGCACTACAATCATGTTCTTCACATTTTTCATGAAAAGCTTTTTGTCCCACCATTTTCTTTATAATTAATGTTTTTCCTTAAAATGAGACAAACTTGGATTCTCGAAATAATCTCTAATTCATTTGTTATTGGCACTACAATCTTGTTCTCCATATTGGAATACATGATATAGGTGCTTTGGATTTGTAAGAAAGGCTTTTCTTTCCTCGATTTTCCCTATAATTAATATTGACCCTTTGGATTTGCAAGAAAAGCTTTTCTTTCCACCATTTTCCTTATAATTAATGTTCATCCGTAAATGAGACAAACTTGGGTGCTCATAATATTCTTCATTGTTTTTGATTTGGGCACTACAATCATGTTCTCCACTTTGGGATACATGATATTGATGCATTAGATTTGCAAGAAAAGCTTTTCTTCTCACCATTTTCGTTATAATCAAAGTTCATCTATGAAAAGACACAAACTTGGATGCACATAATATTCTCCAATGTTTTTGTTATGGACAGTACAATCATGTTCTCCGTATTGGGATAGATGATATTAATGCCTTGGATTTGCAAGAAAAGCCTTTCTTTCTGACATTTCCATAAAATCAAAGATCATTGTTCAGCCTTTCTTTCTAACATTTCCATAAAATCAAAGATCATTTGTGAACAGAGACAAACTTGGATGCTCATAATATTCTCCATTCTCTTTGTTATGGGCACTACAATCACGTTCTCCATATTGGGATACATGATATTGATGCGTTAGATTTGCAAGGAAAGTTTTTCTTTCCATTATTTTTTGTATAATAAAAATTCATCCATGAATTGAGATAAACTAGGATACTCGTAATAATCTTCATTCCTTTTGTTAGTGGCACTGTAATCATGCTCTCCACATTGGGATACACGATATTGACGCATTGGATTTCCAAGAAAAGCTTTTCTTTCCACCATTTTCCTTATAATCAAAGTTCATCTATGAAATGAGACAAACCTAGATCCTCGTGATAATCTTTTTTTTTTGTTATGCGCACTACAATCACGTTCTCCACATTGGGATACATGATATTGATGCTTTATTTTTAAGAAAAACTTTTCTCTCCACCACTTTCCTTATAATTAATGTTCTTCCATGAAATGAGACAAACTTGGATTCTCATAATAATCTCTATTCTTTTTGTTATAGGCACAATAATCTTGTTCTCCACATTGCAATACACGATATTGGTTCTTTTGATTTGCATGAAAAACTTTTCTTTTCCCTAGTTTCTTTAAAGTCAAATCTGTGAAAGGAGACAATCTTGGATGCTTATATTATTCTTTGTTCTTTTTGTTAGGGCACTATAATCATGTTCTTCAGATTGAGATACACAATAATTCTGCTTTGCATTTGCAAGAAAAGCTTTTCTTTCCACCATTTTCCTTACAATTGATGTTTAACCGTGAAAATAGAAAAACTTGGATGCTCATAATATTCTCCATTCTTTATGTTGTGGGCATTACATCATGTTTTCTACATTGGGATGCATAATATTGACATTTTGGTTTTACAAGAAAAGCTTTCCATTTCACCATTTTCCTTACAATCAAAGTTTATTCGTGAAAAAAGACAAGCTTGGATGCTCATAATATTCTCCATTTTCTTGTTATGGGCACTAAAATCATGTTCTCCACATTGGGATATAGGATATTGATACGTTGGATTTGCAAGGAAAGCTTTTCTTTCAACCATTTTTCATGCAATAAAAATTCATCCATGAAATGAGACAAACTTGGATACTCATAATAATCTCTATTCTTTTTCTTATTGGCACTATAATTCATGTCTCCACATTACGATACACGATATTAATGCATTGGATTTGCAAGAAAAGATTTTCTTTCCTCCATTTTCCTTATAATCAAAGTTCATCTGTGAAATGAGACAACCTTGGATCCTCATGATAATCTCCTTTCTTTTTGTCATGGGCACTATAATCATGCTCTCCACATTGGGATACACGATATTGCTGCTTTACATTTCCATGAAAAGCTTTTTGTTCCACCATTTTTCTTATAATTAATATTCTTCTATGAAATTAAACAAACTTGGATTCTTGAAATAATCCCCAATTCATTTGTTATTGGCACTACAATCTTGTTCTCCACATTGGGATACATGATATCGGTGTTTTGGATTTGCAAGAAAAGCCTTTCCTTCTTTCATTTTTTAAAAATCAAATTTCATTCGCGAAAAGAGACAAGCTTAGATGCTCGTAATATTCTCCATTCTTTTTGTTGTGGGCACTACAATCATGTTGCCCACATTGTAATACACAATATTGATGCTTCAGTTTTGCAAGAAAAGCTTTCCTTTCCACCATTTTCCTTATAATCAAAGTTTATCTGTGAAAAGAGACAGACTTGGATGGTCATAATATTCTCCATTCCTTTTGTTATGGGCCCTACAGTCACATCCTTCACATTGGGATACATGATATTAAGACTTTGGATTTGCAAGAAAAGCTTTTCTTTCTGCCATTTTCCTTAAAATCAAAGTTTATCTGTAAAAAGAGGCAAATTTGGATGCATTTAATATTCTCTATTCCTTTTGTTGTGGGCACTATAATCTTGTTCTCTAGACTAGGATACATAATATTGACGCTTTGATTTGCACGAAAAGCTTTTCTTTCCACCATTTTCCTTGTAATCAAAGTTCATCTGTGAAAAGAGACAAACTTAGAAGCTCATAATATTCTCCATTCCTTTTGTTATAGGCACTACAATCATATTCTCCACATTGGGATACACGATATTAATGCTTCGAATTTGCAAGAAAAGCTTTTCTTTATGCCATTTTCCTTAAAATCAAAGTTTATCCATGAAAAGAGGGAAATTTGGAAGCTCATAATATTCTCCATTCTTTTTGTTATTGGCACTACAATCATGTTCTCTGCATTGCGATAATGATATTGATGCGTTCGATTTGCAAGAAATGTTTTTCTTTCCACCATATTCCTTATAATTAAAGTTTATCTGTGAAATGAGACAAACTTGGGTACTCATAATATTCTTCATTCTTTTTTATGTGGGCACTACAATCATGTTCTCCACTTTGGGATACACGATATTGATGCATTGGATTTGCATGAAAAGCTTTTCTTCCGATCATTTTTATATAATCAAAGCTCATCCGTCAAAAAAGACAAACTTGGATGCACATAATATTCTCCATTCTTTTTTTTTAGGCACTACAATCATGTTCTCCATATTGGGATACATGATATTGATGCTTTGGATTTGCAAGAAAAGCCTTTCTTTCTAATATTTTCCATAAAATCAAAGTTTATCCATGAAAAGAGACAAACTTGGATGCTTATAATATTCTCCATTCTTTTTGTTATTAGCATGATAATCATGTTTTCCACATTAGGATGCATTATATTTATGCATTGGATTTGCAAGGAAATCTTTTGTTTCCACCATTTTTTGTACAATAAAATTCATCTGTGAAATGAGACAAACTGGGATACTCATAATAATCTCCATTCTTTTTGTTATTGTCACTACAATTATGTTCTCCTCATTGGGATACACGATATTGATGCATTGGATTTGCAAGGAAAGCTTTTCCTTCCACCATTTTCCTTATAATCAAAGTTCATCTATGAAATGAGACAAACCTGGATCTTCGTGATAATCTCTTTTTTTTTGTTATGGGCACTACAATAATGTTCTCCACATTGGGATAGATGATATTGATGCTTCAGATTTCCAAGAAAAACTTTTCTTTCCACCATCTTCCTTATAATTAATGTTTTTTCATGAAATGAGATAAACTTGGATTCTCGTAATACTCTCCATTCATCTTGTTATTGGCATAACAATCTTGTTCTTCGCATTGTAATACATGATTTTGGTGCCTTGGATTTGCATAAAAAGCTTTTCTTTCTACCATTTTCCATAAAATCAAAGTTCATCCATGAAAAGAGATAAACTCGGATGCTCATAATATTCTTCATTCTTTTTGTTGGGGGCACTATAATCATGTTCTCCACATTGGGATGCATGATATTGCTGCTTTGCATTCGGAAGATGAGCTTTTCTTTCTACCATTTTCCTTACAACTAATGTTCAACCATGAAAAAAGACAAACTTGGATGCTCATAATATTCTCCATTCTTTATGTTGGGGGCACTAAAATCATGTTCTCCATATTGGGATACAGAATATTGACATTTTGGTTTTGTAGGAAAAGCTTTCCTTTCCACTATTTTTCTTATAATTAAAGTTCATCCATGAAAAGAGACAGGCTTGGATGCTCATAATATTCTCTATTTTTTTTTGTTATAGGCACTACAATAATGCTCTCTACATTGGGACACAGGATATTGATGCGTTGGATTTGTAAGGAAAGCTTTTCTTACCACTATTTTTGTGTAATAAAAATTCATCTGAGAAATAAGACAAACTTGGATACTTGTAATAATCTCCATTCCTTTTGTTATTGGCACTATAATCATTTTCTCCAATAATCAATGTTCATCCATGAAATGAGACAAACTTGGATTTTCATAATATTCTTCATTCTTTTTGATATGGGCACTACGATCATGTTCTCCACATTGGGATACATCATATTGATGCTTTGGATTTGCAAGAAAAACTTTTCTTTCTATCATTTTACTTATAATCAAAGTTCGTCCGTGAAATGAGACAAACTTCGATACTCTTAATAATCTTCATTCTTTTTGTTATGGGCACTTCAGTCTTGTTCTCCACGTTGTGATACAGATATTGATGCTTTGGATTTGCAAGAAAAGCTTTTCTTTCTACCATTTTCCTTAAAATAAAAGTTTATCCATGAAAGGAGACAAACTTGGATGCTTATAATATTCTCCATTGTTTTTCCCATGGGCACTATAATCAAGTTCCCCATATTGGGATGCACGATATTAATGCTTTGGATTTACAAGAAAAGCTATTTTTTCCATCATTTTCCTTATAATCCAAGTTTATTTGTGAAATGAAACAAACTTGTATACCCTTAAAAATCTTTGTTCCTTTTGTTGTTGGCACTACAATCTTGTTGTCCATTTAGGATACACGATATTAATGCTTTGGATTTTTAGAAAAAACATTTCTTTCCACCATTTTCCTTATAATCAAAGTTCAACTGTGAAATGAGACAAACTTGGATTTTCATAATATTCTCCATTCTTTCGGATTGGGCACTACAATCATGTTCTCTACATTGGGATACACGATATTGATGCTTTGGATTTGGAAGAAAAGGTTGTGTTTCCACCATTTTACTTATAATCAAGGTTAATCTGTGAAATGAGACAAACTTGGATAATCCTAATCATCTCTATTCCTTCTGTTATTTGCACTTCAATCTTGTTCTGTACATAAGGATACACGATATTGATGCTTTCGATTTGCAAGAAAAGCTTTTTTTACGCCATTTTCCTTAAAATCAAGCTTTATCTGTGATAAGAGACAAACTTGCATGCTCATGATATTCTCCATTCTTTTTCTCATGGGCACTGCAATCAAGTTCTCCACATTGGGATGCACGATATTGATGCTTTGGATTTGCAAGAAAAGCTTTTCTTTCCACCATTCTCCTTATAATCAAAGTTCATTCGTGAAATGAAACAAACTTGTATGCCCTTAAAAATCACTATTCTTTTTGCTGTTGGACTACAATCTTTTTCTCCACTTGGGATGCATGATATTGATGCTTTGGATTTGCAAGAAAAGCTTTTCTTTTTGCCATTTTCCTTAAAATCAAAGTTTATCCATGAAAAGTGATAAACTGGGATGCTCACGATAATCCCCTTTCTTTTTGACACGGGCAGTACAATAATGTTCTCCATATTAGGATACACGATATTGAGGCTTTGGATTTCCAAGAAAAGCTTTTTATTCCACCATTTTTCTTATAATTAATGTTCTTTCATGAAATGAGACAAACATGGATTCTTGAAGTAATATCCATTTTATTTGTTATTAGCACTACACTCTTGTTTTCCACATTGGAATACACGATATTGGTGCTTTGGATTTGCAAGAAAAACTTTTCTTTCCTCCATTTTTTTAAAATCAAATTTCATCTGTGAAAAGAGTCAAATGTAGGTGCTCAAAACATTCTCCATTCATTTTGGTGTGGGCACTATAATCATGTTGTCCACATTAGGATACACTTGTAAGAAAAGCTTTTCTTTCCATCATTTTCTTTATAATCAAAGTTCATTCATGAAAAAAGATAGACATGGATGGTCATAATATTCTCTATTCTTTTTATTATGGGCATGCAACCATGTTGTCCACATTGGGATACATGGTATTGATGCTTTGGATTTGCAAGAAAAGCTTCCTTTTCACCAATTTCCTTATAATTAATGTTCTTCCGTTGAATGAAACAAACTTGGATACTTATCATATTCTTTATTCTTTTTGTTATGGGAACTACAATCATGTTCTCCACATTGGGATACACAATATTGATGCTTTGGATCTGCGCAAAAAGCTTTTCTTTTCACATTTTTCTTTATAATCAAAATTCATCCATGAAAAAAGATAGACTTGGATGGTTATAATATTCCCCATTTCTTTCGTTATGGGCACTGCAACCATGTTCTCCGCATCAGGATATATGATATTGATGCTTTAGATTCACAAGAAAAGCTTTTCTTTGCACCATTCTCCTTACAATTATGTTCAACCGTGAAAGAGGCAAATTTGGATGCTCATAATATTCTCCACTCTTTATGTTGTGGGCACTACAATCATGTTCTCCACATTGGGATACACAATATTGACATTTGGGTTTTGCAAGAAAAGCTTTTCTTTCCATGATTTTCCTTACAATCAAAGTTTATCCATGAAAAAAGATGCACTTGGATGCTCATAATATCCTCCACTTTTGTTATGGGCACTACAATCATGTTTTCCACATTGCGATACACAATATTGACATGTTGGATTTACGAGAAGCTTTTCTTTCCTCCATTTTCTTTAAAATAAAAGTTCATTCGTGGAAAGAAATAAACTTGGATGCACATAATATTCTCAATTCTTTTTGTTATGGGCACTACAATCACGTTCCCCACATTGGGATACATGATATTGATGCATTGGATTTGCAAGAAAAGTTTTTTTCCATCATTTTCCTTATGATCAAACTTAATTTGTGAAAAAAGACAAGCTTGGATGCTTATAATATATTCCATTCTTTTTGTTATGGGCACGACAATTACGTTCTCTACGTTGGGATACATGATATTGATCCTTTGCATTTGCATGAAAAGCTTTTCTTTCCACCATTTTCCTTATATTTAATGTTTATCCATGAAATGAGACAAACTTGGATCCTTATAATATTCTCCACTCTTTTTGATATAGGCACTGTAATCATGTTCTCCACATTGGGATACATGATATTTATGCTTTGGATTTGTAAGAAAAGCTATTCTTTCTATCATTTTCCTTATAATTAAAGTTCATCCGTGAAATGAGATAAACTCTTATACTCTTAATAATCTCCATTCCTTTTGTTATTACCACTACAATCATGTACTCCACATTGGGATACATGATATTGATGCTTAGGATTTGCAAGAAAAGCTTTTCTCTCCACCATTTTCTTTAAAATAAAAGTTCATCTGTGAAAAGAAACAAAATTGGATGCACATAAAATTCTCAATTCTTTTTGTTATGGGCATTACAATTACGATATCCACATTGGGATACATGATATTGATGTGTTGGATTTGCAAGAAAAGTTTTTTTTCCATCATTTTCCTTATGATCAAACTTAATTTGTGAAAAAAGACAAGCTTGGATGCTTATAATATATTCCATTCTTTTTGTTATGGGCACGACAATTACGTTCTCTACGTTGGGATACATGATATTGATCCTTTGCATTTGCATGAAAAGCTTTTCTTTCCACCATTTTCCTTATATTTAATGTTTATCCGTGAAATGAGACAAACTTGGATCCTTATAATATTCTCTACTCTTTTTGATATAGGCACTGTAATCATGTTCTCCATATTGGGATACATGATATTCATGCTTTGGATTTGTAAGAAAAGCTTTTCTTTCTATCATTTTTCTTATAATTAAAGTTCATCCATGAAATGAGATAAACTCTTATACTCTTAATAATCTCCATTCCTTTTGTTATTGCCACTACAATCATGTACTCCACATTGGGATACACGATATTGATGCTTTGGATTTGCAAGAAAAGCTTTTCTCTCCACCATTTTCTTTAAAATAAAAGTTCATCTGTGAAAAGAAACAAACTTGGATGCACATAAAATTCTCAATTCTTTTTGTTATGGGCATTACAATTACGATATCCACATTGGGATACATGATATTGATGCTCTGGATTTGCAAGAAAAGCTTTTCTTTTCCACTATTACCCTTATAATCAAAGCTCATCTATGAAAAGGGACAGACTTGGATGGTCATAATATTCTCCATTCTTTTTGTTATGGGCACTACAATCATGTACTCCACATTGGGAAACACGATATTGATGCTTTGAATTTCCAAGAAAAGCTTTTTTTTTCCACCATTTTCCTTATAATTAATGTTCTTCCGTGAAATGAAACAAACTTGGATACTCTTAATAATCTCCATTCCTTTTGTTATTGGTGCTACAATCTTGTTCTCCATGTTGGAATACACAATATTGATGCTTTGAATTTGCAAGAGAACCTTTTCTTCATGCCATTTTCTTTAAAATTAAAGTTCATCTGTGAAAGGAGACAAATTTTGACGCTGATAATATTCTCCACTCTTTTTGTCGTGGGCACTATAGTCATGCTCTCCCCATTGGAATACACAATATTGACGCTTTGGATTTATAAGAAATACTTTTATTTCCACCATTTCCCTTATGATCAAAGTTCATCTGTGAAAAGAAACAGACTTGGACAGTCATAATATTCTCCATTCTTTTTGTTTTAGGACTACAATCATGTTCTCTACATTGGGATACACGATATTGACACTTTGGATTTGAAAGAAAAGCTTTTCTTTCCATAATTTCCCTTATAATCAAAGCTCATCTATGAAAAGAGACAGGCTTGGATGCTCATAATATTCTCTATTCTCTTTGTTATGGGCACTACAATCATGTTCTTCATGCTAGGTTACATGATAATGATGTGTTGGATTTGCAAGGAAAGCTTTTCTTTCTGCCATTTTTCATATAACAAAAATTCATCCGTGAAATGAGGTAAACTGGGACACTCGTAGTAATCTCCATTCCTTTCGCTATTGGCACACTACAATCATGTTCTCCATATTGGGATACATGAAATTAATGCATTGCATTTGCAAGAAAAACTTTTCTTTCCGCCATTTTTTTAAAAAAATAAAAGTTCATACGTGAAAAAAAAAAACTTGGATTTACATAATATTCTCAATTCTTTTTGTTATGGGCACTACAATCACATTCTCCACATTAGGATACATGATATTGATGCATTGGATTTACAAGAAAACCTTTTTTTCCACCATTTTCCTTATAATCAAAGTTCCTTTGTGAAAAGAAACAAACTTGAATGCTCATAATATATTCCATTCTTTTTGTTTTGGGCCTACAATCATGTTCTCCATATTAGGATACACGATATTGATGCTTTGCATTTGCAAGAAAAGCTTTTCTTTCTACCATTTCCCTTATAATCAATGTTCTCCTGTGAAAGGAGACAAACTTGGATACTCACAGTGATCTCTTTTCTTTTTATTATTGGCACTACAATCATGCTCTGCACGTTAGGATACATGATATTAATGCTTTGGATTTGCAAGAAAAGCTTTTCTGTCCATGATTTCCTTACAATTAATGTTCTTTCGGGAAATGAGACAAACTTAGATACTTGTAATAATCTCTATTTCTTTTGTTATTAGCACTACAATCTTGTTCCGCACATTGGGATACACGATATTGGTGCTTTCCATTTGTAAGATATGCTTTTTTTCCCATTTTTTCCTTATAATTAATATTCATTCGTGAAATAAGGCAAATTTGGATACTCGTAATAATCTATATTCCTTTTGTTATCGGCACTACAATCTTGTTTTTCACAATGGGATACATTATATCGATGCTTTGCATTTTGTAGGAACAGCTTTTTTTTCCAACATTTTGCTTATAATTATTGTTGATCCATGAAATGAGATAAACTTAGATAATTGTAATATTCTCCATTTTTTTTGATATGGGCACTACAATCATGTTCTCCACATTAGGATACCTGATATTTATGCTTTCATTTTCCAAGAAAAGCTTTTCTTTCCACGATTTTCCATATAATTAGTGTTTCTCCATGAAATGAGACAAACTTTGATACTCCTAATAATCTCTATTTTTTTTGTTATTGGCACTGTAATCTTGTCCTCCACATTGGAATACACGATATTGATGCCTTTAATTTGCAAGAAAAGCTTTTCTTTCCCCCAATTTTCTTAAAATAAAAGTTCATCAGTGAAAAGAGACAAACTTAGATGTTGATAATGTTCTCCATTCTTTTTGTTGCGGGCACTACAGTCATGCTCTCCCCATTGGGATACATAATATTGATGCCTTGGATTTTCAAGAAAAGCTTTTTTTCCACCAATTACCTTACAGTCAAAGTTCATCTGTGAAAGGAGACAGACTTGGATGGTGATAATATTCTCCATTCTTTTTGTTATTGGCACTATAATCATGTTTTCCACATTAGGATACACAATATTAATGCTTTGGATTTGCAAGAAAAGCTTTCTTTTCTGCTATTTTCCTTAAAATCAAAGTTTATCCATGACAAGAGGCAAACTTGGATGCTCATAATATTCTTTATTCTTTCTGTTATGGGTAGCCTAATCATGTTCTCCATATTGGGATACACGATTTGACGCTTTGGATTTGCAAGAAAAGCTTTTTTTTCCACCATTTTCCTTATAATCAAAGTTCATCTGTAAACATGGATACTCGTAATAATCTACATTCCTTATGTTATTGGCACTGCAATCTTGTTCTCCACATTAGAACATATGATATTGATGTTTTGTATTTGCGAGAAAAGCTTTTCTTTCCACCATTTCTTTATAATTAATGTTCATTCATGAAATGAGACAAACTTGGATACTCATTATATTCTCCATTCTTTTTGATATGGGCACTATAATAATGTTCTCCGTATTGGGATACATGATATTGATGCTTTGGATTTGCATGAAAGCTTTTCTTTCCACCATTTTCCTCATAATCAAAGTTCATCCTTAAAATGATATAAACTTGGATACCCTTAATAATCTCTATTCCTTTTGTTATTAGCACTGTAATCTTGTTCATTAAATTAGGATACACGATATTGATGCTTTGGATTTGGAAGAAAAGCTTTTTTTTCTACTATTTTCCTTAAAATCATAGTTCATTCGTGAAATGAGGTAAACTTGGATACTCTTAATAATCTTTTTTCCTTTTGTTACGGGCACTACAATTGTGTTCTCCACATTGGGCACGATATTGACACTTTGGATTTGCAAGAAAACCTTTTATTTCCATCATTTTCCTTATAATCAAGTTTTATCCATAAAATGAGACAAACTTGGGTTCTCATAATAATCTCCATTCCTTTTGTTATTAGCACTACAATATTGCTTGCCACATTAGGATACGCGATATTGATGCTTTAGATTTGCAAGAAAAGCCTCTCTTTCCCCCATTTTCCTTAAAATCAAAGCTCATCTGTGAAAAGAAACAAACTTGGATGCTCATAATATTCTCTATTCTTTTGTTATAGGTACCGCAATGATGTTCTCCATACTGGGATACATGATATTGTTGCTTTGGATTTGCAAGAAAAGCTTTTCTTTCCACCATTTTCCTTATAATTAATGTTCATCTGTTAAATGAGACAAACTTAGATGCTCTTAATATTCTCCATTCTTTTTGATATGGGCACTACAATCATGTTCTCCACATTGGGATACATGATATTGATGCATTGGATTTGCAAGCAAAGCTTTTATTTCCCCTATTTTCCTTATAATCAAAGTTCACCCATGAAATAAGACAAACTTGGATATGCATACTAATCTCCATTCTTTTTGTTGTGGGCAAAACAATTATGTCTTTATATTGGGACACATGATATTGACACTTTGGATTTGTAAGAAAAGATTTTCTTTCCATCATTTCCCTTATAATTAGTGTTCGCCTGTGAAATGAGACAAACTTGGATACTCGCAATAATCTCCATTCTTTTTGTTACTGGCACTACAATCATGTTCTCCACGTTGGGATACACAATATTGATGCTTTGGATTTGCAAGAAAAGCTTTTCTTTCCATGATTTCCTTATAATTAATGTTCTTCCTTGAAAAAAGAAAAACTTGGATACTTGTAATAATCTCTATTCCTTTTGTTATTGGCACTACAATCTTGTTCCCCATATTGGGATACATATATTGATGCTTTCAATTTGCAAGAAAAGCTTTTTTTTTCGCCATTTTCCTTATAATTAACGTTTATCTATGAAATGAAGCTAACTTGGATACTTGTAATAATCTCCATTCCATTTGTTATTGGTACTACAATCTTGTTCTTCACATTGGGATACACGATATTGACACTTTGCATTTTCAAGAACACTTTTCTTTTTACCATTTTTCTTATAATTAATGTTTTTCCTTGGAATGAGACAAACTTTGATACTTGTAATATTCTTCATTCTTTTGACATAGGCACTACAATCATGTTCTCCACATTGGGTTACACGATATTGATGCTTTGGATTTATAAGAAAAGCTTTTCTTTCCTCCATTTTCCTTATAATCAAAGTTCACCCGT